>CAJQZN010034613.1:0-28736 GCA_907164685.1 Colias eurytheme | reverse complement strand
TTGTAACAGTATGGCACTTATTTTTCCTGGAAGTTTGAGGATCAAAGTATATAAATACAAAATTTCAAAGATCTAGGTGTTGGAAATCTTCACTTATATAAATTAATACTAAATTAATTTTTCAAGTATGACAGCACTTTTTCCCCCTACTAGAAGTATGGCAAATATAATAATGGTCACATTTTATCAAATACTTTCCAAAAATCCAAATGCAATACTGGTACAAAAAGTTTGGCGAAATAAATTTTTTTTGCAGATTTTCTGCGGTATGGCGACCATTTGGAATCGTCCGAAAAGTATGGCATGGCGATTTTCGTAAATGGCTGCACGACGATGGTTACCTGTGCAAAAGTTAGCCTGGTACAAATGGTTGAATAATTGTTTCATTTAAATCAACATATTCGCGTCGGTATGGCGGGCTGTAAGTCACACCGGAAAAGTATGGCATGACACTACCGCCTACTTCTTTTTTATGGGCTATCGGTAAATACTAAAATTTTTGTGTTACAAATCGTTTGACTTTCGCTATTTTTCCGACGAGTTCGGCTAACGCCCACGCGACTAAACCACCGATACCAGCGATCACACCATCATTTTTCTTTTTATCATTGCGTACTAAGACCCCTGTAGAACCGCCATCCTGTTACAAATGACTCGAAATTTTGTGTCAGTATCTCCCGGTCTATAATGGCATTGCTTTAATTTTATAAATATTGCGTGTGTCTGTTCATTTCGTATGTTCATAGTGACGTTTCCAAATATACACTCGTTAGTTAATTCTAGGGAACAATAGATGACGCCGCGATCGTCACATAACCACTGGCATACGCGTCACTGGTTTTTATTTTGTCTGTATTTAATTACATTTTTATTTGTCTAGACTTTAAATCAATTGTATTTCATTGCTTCGGGGTATTCCTATTGGAAGTTTAATTCACATAATATAGTAAAAGCTGTATTTTTGAGATGCATTACAAACTTTGATACAAAGTATTTAATGGATCTGAAAAATACAGCTTTTAACTAAAGAACTTTGATACAAACTAAATTAATATGTTTTGTCTGCTTTTTCAACTCACCATAATTACCAACGAAATTTAATTTGTAATAATTCCCAAAAGTTTTACAAAAAAATCTAAAATTATATGCATAATCTGTATAACCGCTGTTTGTCTCTTAAAATACGCTTCATGCTGTCAAAAATGACAAAAAAATGACAAGAAACAGTTTGGAATCAAAATTAGAGGAAAAATAACAATCTTTCAAGTAAAATCTGTAATTCTTGATAAATCTCAGCGAGCTTTTCCCAGGTTGGTAAATACTTCCACGTAATAACTAAATTATATTCTGTTCCGTTTGTAAATTTAAAGCTAAAAGGTTTCTTGGAAAAGAAGCTTGCGATTAATTTTTCAAACTAACGGAACACGATTACTTATTAGGAATGAGACTGTAACCAAATACGATTTTAATAAGCGAGGATAAACGTGATCAATTCACTGATTGTACCAGCACACGTGATGAACACCGTTCAGTTTGTTTAGTATCTCTGCCAACTGGCGATAATATTGAGATTAATATTAATTTACATTGCAACTTGCATTACAAGACGACGTTGTACACAAACGTTTAAATAACTCGTTGTCTCATGTTTATTTATTGTGAATCGAGTATTACGAACGCAGTTCATCTTTTCATCTTTATAATATTTTCCTTTTAGATGCATAATCACGTAACTATACCAAATACTATGAATGCTAACCATCGTGTTTGTTACGCTGTAACTGTTAAAGGAATTCGCTAATTCGACTGTACTATACTTTACGCTATGTGAATTTATCATCAAGCTGACAACAATACTCTGTCAGATAAATGAATTCAAATTGCTACATGCTCTTGGAAAATACCGGACAACTAGCGCATTTAATGAGATGTAGCGTTGGAAATAAGCTAATTCTGTCTCGCATTGTCAAAGTACTAGTTGCTTGTACATTCCTTTTTCACGTTTTTTGTACATAGATTTGAAATAGTAACTTTTCTGTGAAAAAAGGGGCCGTTGAACTAATGTTTTTGTAAGTGCCACTTAAGACTGCATTTCATTTTTTAAGGTGTTAGGTTGCTATTAAATGAAGGTAACGTAACATTATATAAGAAATTTACTTTACAAAAAGGCTTCTTTCTACATATGTGAATCTACTTAGGGCTCATAAAAATCCACAAATAGCCCTTTGAGACTGGAAAGTAAATTGGTAAACAGTCTAATGTACGAGCAAACGACCTCGTCCTTCATATTCGGAATTATTCCACTGGGTGCTTTTTGAGGCATTTTCGACGGTTACATACAAAAACAGTATTCATTTTTTAACCCTTTACTCTATTTAATGGTATATTTTATTTATCGCCGATGAAAAATTAAAAATTCATTATGTAGAAAAGAGAAGAAAAAGTTTCATTAGTCAAATTTCCATACATCGTTCGACATTGATGCTTGATACTTGTTTTTTTAGTTAGTCTTAACCGAGATGAACTCGTTAGGGTATTTTCCATTCTCTTTAATGTTACAAAATCATATATATGAAGAAAACATATTTACGGAAATTACTCAATATTTTAAATTCAAATTATCCAATAAAACAATCAGATGGAAAATATTAACGATAGCGATAGTGTTTAAAAGCTGTTTTTGAATTCTGACAGGTTATGCAACAGACATACCTACACCTTTAATATTTGTTATACGTATAATATAATATTAAAAACTGTGTATGAGTAGGTGTGAACGCAATAGTGTTAACAAATTATTATAAGAAGTATGTATTTCTTAATATTTCGGATTTAGCTGTTCAAGTCCCATTCAGAAATTGTTAACATTCTGAGTTTTATGTTGTTTTAAATGAGTTAATTAATTATATCTCGTTTAAATGTATAAGATAAACTGGAACTGGCTGCATTTCCCGCGATCCAGTGAGATCGAGTTTATATTTATGGTGCCCATAAATAACTCCAGTTTTTATTGTTGGAAGTATTTTAAGTGATATACAGGCTGTGCAGATAACCTACAACGACGTATGTTTACACATTCTATGTATGGAAAATTTACATCATTAATTACCTCATTACAATATTACGATATATTCAATTTTAGGTCACCACTTCAATATTTGTTTTATATATTTAAGTGCCACAAATAAGAAAAATAAATTATCTAGATAAGGTTGTCTCAATTGTATAGATTATGTATGTATTTAAATGAAAATGAACTTGTCTTACATTAACGTGTATATACAAAAGAAAACATTTTAATTAAGCCTGTAACTCGAGGCGTTTAGCACTCTAGCTAAAACTAATTGGCGTATCGCTAATTGTTAGGTTTTTAGCGTCTATTTGCAATTTTAGAATCTTTATGGCAGAAATTCAGCCTTTCGTTAACTGTTATTTTCTAGATTTGTGACCTATACTAATTGAACGTCAATAACATGTGGTGGAAATTGTTCTTACGTTAACCTTTGCAGTTCTTAGCAATAATAAATAAGAGGAAATAAATGGCTATTCAGATCACTGAACTGTAAATACAGGGCTACCAGTATTGCAATGAAATCTGATATTGTGGTAAAAGATATTGGATGAAAGTATAAGTGTCGTATTTCATTTAATACCATAACGGTGTGTACAAACTTTAAACAGATTTACAGCCAGTCAAGAGTGCTTGAGCCTTTTTTTTTAATTTAATAATATTTTAAATAAAGGGAAGTGGAATTGAATGTATGGCTAACTATTTTATTATATGAGGTAGAAGTTCTACCTTAGTCTGACAAGGGATTACTGATTAGAAATGTCGTCTGGAGATTTTAGAAAATTTCTCGGGGCGATAAGAACATACAGACTCTTTGATGGTTGCTTGTACAGTATTATTAGTTATTTGTTTTTGGATTCCATAAATCTCGGCACGTTGATATACGATCTCATAAATTGTGCGGTAGCTGCTGTCGGATCTCAAGAACATAGCCATAATATAAGTATAAATTCGCCAGCATTAGACATACTTCCTTGACGTGTTCACCTAGACAAGGCAGTGTTTAAGCAATATTTATAAAAGCCTTTTGCTAAAATTCACTGCGAATAATCCCACTTCATGGTCAAATCTCGATTAAGCATTTTGTACAGCATCAGTTTAAGTATACGTCATCTTTTAATTTAATTATATGTTCATGTTTTTCTACATAGGTAAAACAATATAAATAAATAAATATAAATAAATAAATAAATATAAGAAGCCCGTTTAAAATATAATTGCGATGCATGTAATTACAAATGACATGAGGTTAAGGTATTAGCGCAATGCATATAAACCTTGTCGTATGACATTGTTTGCAAATGGAGAAGGTTTAGGTGGATTTTATTTGAATGGATTTTCAAGATATTTTTTTATTATTATCAGCCAGTGATGGTATCGCCTCGCAGTAGGAGAGCGGCCTAGCACGTCCGGATACGTGAGTCGACGTCACCTTCGAACACGGGTCAGCCACTACGGTGCATTTATATTTCCAATGCCATCACCCCACTCATCTGGCCATTTTTTATTCACTAATTTTGAACAGTCACAATAAAACGGTTTCCCGAGGTGCATTGTTGTTGCAGTTGCAAAATAATAAATCATCGAAAAGTCTGTTTACATTCCAACAATGATAAGTGGTGCGCAGTTCGGTAAATGATCCCATTTGTCCGCCAATTAATCTCTTAGACACGTTCAGGCAGCCAAGTTAATAGTTTAAGTAGGGAGTTAATTCGTTTCCCGATAAACAGCATGTTAGAGCAGCCAAACGTGCACTTTTTGTCGTCACAGTGGCGGGGTCGCCGTGGCATGCCGCGATTCTTTCTTTAGCCTCTAGCTAGTTCCCAAGCAGCGGTGCTGCGCCGTACTCGCCTTTATGACGGATTATTCGTTGAAAAACTTTTTTAATTAATACGCGGCCCGACAACTTGAAAACGCGAGTTCGACTTCAGGCAGCATTCGCGCCATAAATGCACTCGACTGAAGTGAATCACTTTTCAAAGCGAAAAATACAGAACTTTGTTTATAAGCAGAGCCGAGGCGGAGTTTACAATACAAAACAACTTCGAAACCGCTTTAGTCGTGTGGGTGAATCTAAAAACGTCTCGTGAATACGTGCGTGTTTTACGTTCCTTGTGCACACTTGCAGTTGTTGTATTCGCGAATTTTGTGCGAAATAACGTTTCATAAATGCAGACTATGAAATGGATAGAAATGGTGCGGCTCGGGCCAACGTCGCCGGAGAGGTCTTCCACTTTCGACAGCGAGAAGGTGAGGTTACGAAATACCGTTAACAATAGCGAAAGCAATAATGTATACTTTCTTATCGGATTGTAAAACTGACATCGTGCGCTATAAACACTTATGCCTTAACTGTTATACCGCCAATATATTATAATAATTATTGTAGATATTTAATCCAGTTGTCAGCCGGTTGTATCTAACAATATTTGTTTTATTATGTAGTCTAAGAGATTGATCAAAACTATTAAAATCTTGCTTAGGTTTTGTTTTATAGGTATATCCATCTATCGTAAAATTAATAATATAATTTAAAGATGCTATCGTATCTAATTTTTCTAAGTAGCATGATAATAACCTGTTATCTTTATGGTATAAAGATAAACTTACTTATAACCTTTGTTACCCAAGTTAAATATATGATAGTCAAAAAGAATTGTTGTGACCTACTTATTAATTAACTGAATACAACTCGCTTACATTTCCTGTATCGTAAGAATATTAAATGTATTGCAATAAATGTCACATAAACGGGTTAAGGATGTCGAGCAAATTGCTAAAAAATTGTTCGAATCATTAACAATTAAGGCATATGACAATGTTGCTCCAAATATTGAAAAAAAAAACACGAATCAACCAGTATTTAAAGTAGTCAAAAATAAATGCTTTTTACAAAGGTTCTTTATTATTAATTAAAATAATGTTTCCTAATCTATTAGAGATAATAATATACTATTCTATTTTTCTATACTTAGCTAGTTATCATATTATCACTATAAATCACGAATATTTATTTTATTATCTTTGATCAGTTAATGTAGTGGTATTGAAGATAATCCATTAATTATTATTTATTAATAATCCAAACTGATTGCAAAAGGCCGTCACGTCGCGATTTAGTTGAATGACAGATATACAAATATAAATCAACCAAAAGGGTATTATACTCTTAAGAATAAACAATATAGTATTTATGTTACATTACCTACATACCTAACCTATAATAAAATAACTATGACAAAATATCTCTCACCTATAACACAATTTGACTTGGGTTAATAATATTAATGATATCAATTTTTGACAGTTACTTATCAACTCGTATTTATTGCCTAATAAAAAAACATATAATCCACAATAATAAATGTATTGTGCATTATATTCACAAATTATTGACATAAGATAACATCTAGGTTTGATATGGAACACTCACAACATGAAGGTTCAGTCGTAATTGTGGTGGTGCATTGGATGCTATTCGGAACCTTAATTAAAATTAACCGGTTATTTTCAAAATGACGATCGTTGGCATTCAACCTTAATAGTTACCGCTGATTATGATGTTCTAACTAGCTATCAACTAAACAACGTTTTAATATATTCTTACGTGAGTTGGCAAGAATTGATTACACGTTATTAGTTGCGAAAGTGAAATTCGTTCAAGATGTTGGGAAAGTTAGCAAAAAAGCTTTCCGAGAAAGTGGAAAAGACTAATACTATGTTACTTAAAGTAACTATGAAAATGAAAAAGCCACCAAAGTTTCCTTCTAGTAGAAGGTGCACGTTAGAATCCATTGTCGAGGTGAGATTTTTCTACCGACCATTAATATTACCGTTTATAATTACTATGAGTTATAAATCAAATAATCGCTTTTTGGATACTTGAGAAAATAATGTCTACCTATGTTAACTTCAATTAATTCTCTGTTTATATTTTACAATCTGACTATTATGATGTAAGCAATAAGCATATTTTTTTTTCTCTTGTGTTTTTGTTGACTGTGTCCGTCGAATGTCGAGGTTATTCATACTACCATATTTAGAACAAGCATCTAATCTTGTTCAAGTATAAGTCAAATTTTTTAGGCTCGATTTTGATATCTTATTACTTATTAGGTACCTATAGTTGTTAGTGGTAAACTGTTTAATAAATGTGTATTGAAATATGTAAGTATAAAATTGTAAGTAATCAGATTAAATTTTATTGTGTCCATATTCTAGTGTTTTATGCCGACGTCCCTATCAGAGGTACATATCATATTATAAATGTATCGTGCACTTTATATAATATAAAATGTACAAAAATAATAAATAACGCCACAAGATCCTTATATGGAAGTTGGATTTATTCTTTTCACTTGCCTGTCGACATAGTTGTCATTAGAGGAAGTAGTGCGCTGTGCGCAACGCACGCAATTGAATGTTAAAACATAAAACCAGCGTGAATGTTGAATGTGAACTGTAGTGTCCGGAATGCTCATTAGTGCATCTTGTCATTATTAGATGAAATTGTTTGCCATTTCATTCATTCAACAAGTCTCACTCTCAGTATTAGCTGTATCATTTTTATCACATTAACCAGGGCATGTTGCACAACGTTTATGTGCCTGTTCATTTAATGAATTGAATGTTGAATAAATATTTTTTGCATGACTACAAAAATGTTATTCTCTTATTGTATTTATATTTATGTTAAGTGTATTGAAGGTATAAACTTTGTAAATGTAACTATATATTACAGCATACCTACAAAATAACCTCATCACATTCTCAATCAAAACTTGCATATTAACAATTCATACCTAGATGATTTCGTAAACTACTTCAGAATTTTATCAAATTGCCAATACATATATAAGTAAAATAATATTATTAAAGAAACATTAAGGATAAAGTACTAATATTATGAGATTTCTCTGTTTTAAAAAGTAACACGTTATTCGCACCGTTAGGTACTATCAATGTGGGAACAGGTTTATGCATATGTATGTCTGTTTTTTGCCGAGATATCTTATGTAGGCTGATAAATATGTCTTAGCTCGAAAATATTTTTTGATGTTTCTTTTATATGGCATAGTTGGAGCATATTCATTTTTCTAGAGCTCGTTTAATCTAATGTACGAGTCTATTTAAGGAAAAAACTTCATGACATTATGTAGCTTGCAAACGTGATGTTGCACGTGTTCTATTTTTATGATAGATTATGTATGGAAGTGTGTTAAAGTCCACAATGTGCCGTAACAGGTGCTGTCCATGAGCGATGAGCTGCGACGAGCGCTTTACTCGTCTGGCGCCTCCGTCGACATGGAGTTCTCGCCCCCTGACCTCATCGGCACCTCCGAGATCTTCACAATGGAACACAGGTAAATGACTCGACCACTGGCTATTGACATTCCCCTCTTTTATGTCCATATCCTTCTCCTAAGGTCTATGATTCATTCTTCTGCAACATTCAAATTGATCCTATTCCATTCAGCGGTTTTGACTTTTGACTAACGCAAGTCAGTAAATTTCAGTTATCAAGATTAACCTTAAAGCAAGCAAGCAATAAGCAATATTAGAATAACGTAGAAAATTCTGTTTATAATTGCATCAATTCGAGGTATTGCGAGTTACGCCTTGCTGCGTTCGTTTCTTATATATATTCTGAAACAATCGAGTGAGGCGCAAAAACAATATTAACATATTAAGTATGTTTAATTCAACAGAAACTACGACCTCTGTAGGTGCGATTTTATAAACAATAACAATTCAGATACAATGTATGGGGGAATCATAAAATCATGTGGACGGATATTGTCATACGGGTGAAATGTTGACCATGAGTTGTGATGTGATTGTGTATTAATAGCTTGCGTATCATTTTGCACAATATTGAGTAAGAATAAACCCGCTATTTTTATTCGATTGTTGCTTTCATATTCAATGTCCAATCGATTGAGAAAGTTGACATTCTTTTCAATTTACACCAAATTAAATTAGCAAGTAGGTAATTAACTTTTAAATTGGACCGGTTTGCAAAGCTAAATCTCGGTTATGATTTGAGATACCAACATATTATGAAATGCGCTTAAAGTGATGTATGCTTGGAGATGCGCAGCCAAGAAGCGAAAATCTAGAAAAACATTTAACATGGCTTCAGTAAATAACCATGTACTTGATAATATAATATGCCCTCGCCATTTCCATGAATTGGAGAATCCCTCGTAAGAATTTCAAGCAAAATAAAATTTGTTTAACTTCCAATCAATTCAGAATGAATATCGTCTCTTTTCCTATCCCTTTTAAATGTCTTATCCAGTGTCCTACCTATATCCAATCACTACTTTACGGAGTTTCAAATCTTTCTTCTATTTCTTTGTACCTTATAACTTCTTAGATAATGTCCGACTAAGTGACTTCAGAAGCGAAAGCATGAAGAACAATCATATGAGGATATGTATTCTCCAACCTATATACTCACTAGCTTTTCCGCGCGGTTTCACCCGCATTGCTCCGCGCCTGTTGGTCTTAGCGTGATGATATATATCCTGTAGCCTTCCTCAATAAATTGGCTATCTAACACGAAAGAATTGTTCAAATTGGACCAGTAGTTCCTGAGATAAGCGCGTTCAAACAAACATAAAAACAAACAAACTCTTCAGCTTAGTAAAGATATACGCACGTAAATGCGTAAGAATATGTCCAACTACAGAGTATCTCACAATAATCTGTATGTATATTCAGGGAGAAGCTGTGCAGCGTGCTACCGGCCCGCGCGCAGGGCTACATGTGGTCGCTCGCGTTCAGCACGAGCCAGCACGGCTTCTCGCTCGCGTCCATGTACCGCAAGATGCAGCGCGTCGACAGCCCCGTGCTGCTCGTCATACAGGACACTGATAATAACGTGAGTGTACCTTTTTTTAACCAACTTCGAAGAAAAAGGAGCAGTTATAATTAAAAAGTACTAGGTAAAGTCGTCTTGAGTTTTTGGGAATTTTGCAAGGAGTAATGAATTGGAATTTTGTCATGTAAGTTTTTAGAGGTATGGCTGTAGCTGTGGCTGTAGCATAGTCGTCTCAATTCTGTCATACATGGACTTTTTGTGATCAATTATAATACATTTAACTTTTAAGGATTTCAATCTCCCACAAGACAAATGATATTAAAAACATCCTGTCAGTATTTATCATCGCTAGAAGTGAACACGAGAATGCGAACTAAGTAGTAATTTATTAAAAACAAAATGTTTTAAAATGTAAAGAATGCAATAAAAAAGTAAATACTTACCACACATATATAAGAATATATTTACGAGTATTTTATTCTTTTTATAATTAAATACTCCTTTAAAAATGGACCGCGAGAACCGTACCGGAAAAGAAACACGCTTGAACGCATTCTAGTTATAGTAGTATGAATTACCGTGTTTCCAATTGCATATACATATAATTATCAAGCAAATACCTAACTGTACAATTGAATTGTACATGATCACTTATTGGGCTATTAATTATATGGACGAAAATTTCAAAAGAATAATATGTTTGACTTGAATGCATATTATGGACAAACTATGAAACCATTCCGGTTAATTATATTAAAACCCTCAGGTTCCGAGATAATCACATATTTGACATTTAAAAGATACTCAAGGAAGGTATTAAAATTCCAAGACGTGCAATCATTTTATAATCTAGTACACGTGGTTTTAGTTCAAACACATAGGTGTGCTGACATACAGTATAATAAATTATCTAATTGGATTATTCGAGCTTAGGTTATGCTACTAAATATTCTGATGACCTTTCTGACCTACTCTACCTTGTCTATGTGTAAACACAGTTAGTTTGCATCGATAAAAACAAGAATTTTAATTGAATTGATTTGTCATATTGTAATCGGAAATTCATCCCGTGCATGCTCATATTGTGTATATTAATAATTGTAATTGATCATAATAATTAACAATAAGTACTTTTTACTTTTACTAAGTTTACCGAACATAGATAATTTTTTTTTTTAAATGTATTTGGCACTTATAACGGAATGCGTTATGCGGGTACCTACTAAATTTTAATATGTAGAACTCTATACATATAAATATGGATAAAATGAGTATTTAGAGTTATAGATTTTGTTTACGTTTACAAGAATCATGTTACAGATAATAATTTTACGTCACTAAAATAATTATTTTCTAGGTACTTCATAAAAAGCTCACATAATAATTAATAATTATCAGTAACCTCGCAGCAAAATAACAACAAAAATGATTAATTATAATGATAGAATAAACGCCTAGTTATTGAACTAACGTTTTCATTATTTATAGTTTGATTTATTTAATTTAATTATTAATTAATATCCTTGATGAATAATTTATACCGATAATAATCAATAAAATTTTATTTTTAATAATAATAGCAAACGCGATCCATCAAAAAATGTACTTACATCATTTTATATTTAAGCAATTTTTTCATTATGTTGTAGAAACAAGAACATCATTTTGATAATTAATGATCATTAATACAATTATTAGAATCAAAACAAAAAGACGAGTGTAATTTGTAATTTAGAATTATTATGTGCAAAATGAGGTCATTATGTGCGGTTCTTGTCGGTAATGTATTTTTAATAGGTCAGAATATACATATATGTATTATATCTTACAGTATGGCTATGTAATAATACATATATGTATATTCTGACCTATTAAAAATTAAATTAAGTTATAAATAACTGACACTCGAGCCTTCTTTGTAAATAGCTGTAGGTATATTTTTTACGTATTGAAGAAAAAGTATTTATTGAAGTAATTATGAAAAGTATTTATTTAATTTGATAAATTTACTTTAAATAAGTATGAAGGTCTTTTGAGACGAATGTATGATATAAACATAATAAAATATTAAATAATTAATTGATAAAGAATGTTGTTTGAAAGGAGCGAGTAATTATTCAGTAAACTGTGGCAGCGATTAATTTTTCATACTTGTTTGTGTAAGAAGGTTATGGCGTAGTTGAAAACTTGAAAGTTTATTAAAATTTATCTCAATGTATTCGAAAATTAGATTTCAAAATGCAACATGCAGAATCATCTCAAATCTCAATCGTAACTGTAGGTAAATTTATGTAAAATCATCGCCACCAAGCGGTAAACTTAAATACTGATTTCTATTTTCAGTCCTGTTATTTGTTACGAATCTTCAAAGAGGACAAGTACCTACCTATAATATTTACAAGAACCCAAGTTTGAATTTTTCAAGACGTGTTTTTTGCAAGCCAAATTTTATTTGACGTTAAATTATAATTTTGTTGAATTTGATATTAAATCCATCGCGCCTCGTGATTGCATTTTCTATTCTTCAAAAATGTACATAATTTTGTTTTGTAGGTGTTTGGCGCGCTGACGTCATGCGCTTTACGTCCCTCTGAGCACTTCTACGGGACGGGCGAGTCGCTGCTGTTCGCGTTCCAGCGGGCGGACGAGCCGCGGCCGCGTGCGCTCTCTGATAAAGGGGACGAAATCAAGGACAAGGAAGATGACGTCACGGAGAAGAAGGACGAGGACAAGGACGAAAAAGAAGGTATGTTTTAAATAAACAGTGGTTAAAAGTAGCTTTCCGCCCGCTTTGTCTTAAACTTAACAGACTACATTAAATAAATGTGTGCGTGTACACACGTAAGAAGTGAAACTTCTTTATGACCTTATTTTCAAAAAATAATTTACTATATGTAACTTTACAGAAATACGTCGAATCACGCGTGGTAGGGATAAGGAAAAGATGGCGCGTAACGGAAAAGTGTCACGCGTAACATGCGCGTAGCGAAAAAATATTACACTAAATTTTTTTCCAACCCCGATAAAGAAGTTTCACTTCAAAAACCTTTCTGGATAAGCACGCTATCCATTAAAAATCACATAAAAATTCGTTGCTAATTTAAAGATCTAAGCATAGATAGGCATAGACATAGAGTACTGTGACTTTGTTTTAAGCTATGTAAAGACGTAGCGTAGTGATGATAATCGAACAAAAAAAAGTTTATAATAATTTATCATAAGCACGGCGTAGTAATCAATGGCTTTGGTAAAGTGTACGTTGTAACTTGTAATGTTTGTAAACGTGACTAAGTTTGAAAACGGAACCTGAAAAACAGTTCTCACGCTACTACAAACAAATTATAGTTTTAAAAAGAGAATAATAACTGTGGTATTTCTATTTTAGAACCAGAATTCAAAACGAAATTCAAATACTGGGGCTGGACCGGAGACAACATGTACTTCATCAGGGGGAGTAACGATAACATATCTATTGGCGCTGGAGAGTAAGTCGAACTTACTTTTATTTTTATTAGTATTTATAGGTTAATTTATAATTACTATGACTAGAAAAAATCTATGTTATTGTTTTGTTGTCATATTTATTTGTATCTGAAAAGCAAGTGTGTATATCGAACGAATGACATAATTTATCACCCCCTGTATTAGTATCGGTCAATGTGTTGTTTAACATATCTCACCCCACCTTCTTTTATGGGTGTAATTTTATTGTTATCTTTATATAATGATAATGTTGTTTTTCGATCGATATTTTCTCAAAAGTCGGTGAATATAATTTGATGATAATATAGTAAATTCACGGTGTAATGGTAACCCACCCACACCGTGAATTGTTTTTTTTTTTATTGTATGGGTTTTGTTTACTATAGTATCACTCGTTCAATAATCCCCTCCCCTCTTTCCCTTTGTCGTTGACTAATATTGTGCGGTGTAAATTGCAGCGGCAAGTTCGGCATCTGGCTGGACGGCGACCTGTACCTGGGCCGCACGCAGCGCTGCACCACGTACGGCAACGAGCCGCTCAGCACGCGCGAGGACTTCATCGTCAAGATCATGGAGTGCTGGACCTTCATATGAAGCGTCCGCCTTCTTATGAAATTCGCTACGAGAATTTGACACCGCAACCCGTCGACCGCGACCGGGCCGCGGCCGCGTACCTCTAGTCAGAAGCGCTGAAGCTCGACGCTTTGATTCCCGTGTCGCCGCTCGCTCGCCCGCACGCAGTCGCCGCACTGCGCACACTCGTGCACCAATCCTAGTCAATTGTCGTTCGTGTGTAAGGACGGACGCCGCCCGCGAGCTCCCCTCGTCACGTGTCAATTCAATTAATATTGTAACGTTGTTGACGTTGTAAACGTATTTGTAATGACATCAAATCGATGTTCGGTAGAAATTTATATTCGTAGGTGGCGCAGTGGGAAAGGCTCGACTCATATCAGACCAAATTACTGTTACACTTGTGGAAACAACACATTTAATATACGCTCGTTTTACGGGTTGTTGACTGATGTTAAATTTTAACGTTTTAAAATAAAATATACATACATATTTAAAAATTTGTATAGTGTCAATTTTTTTATTTCATTCATTATTTGTTATTTTTATAAAACTCGAGTTTATCCAGTTTTACATATTGCCATATACGTGGCATCTTTTATACGATTCAAATGTATGAAGTCAACAACCCTATGACAGTACAAAGCAAAACGCATATCACTTGGCCGAGCTTTTCTCACGGGTCGTAGTGAAACAAATGATCATTGTGTTTAGAAAGCTGTCTATCGGTGTTACCCAGTTAATGTTTATATAATGTTCACGTTGTTTTGTCGATGTATTCGCATTATTTACCGTAGTACTGCATCCGAAGGTCTCCTGGCAACACTGGAGGAAACTTGCCAAATAAACGAACGTGACTGTTTCACTCTTTATTATTAAACTGCATCTGTATTAGAACTGGTGACACTATCAGTAATTATTAGGTTTAGTTTACGTAGTAGAGGAGTATTTGTTTTGTTTTCATGTCTGTTTGTATATTAGTCATATTCTTAAGTTAGTGAGCATAATTTATGTTAACACTTCACTGTGATTTGATTGATATGGCATTTTATTGTATAATGGAATTATTATACTGTAACATTATCGTTAGCTGTTTATTTGAGTATCTTTGGTACACTATTCACCATATTTAGAGGGAATGTATTCAACATTACATTCATAAGTATTTAAATTTATGTTTTATAAGTAATCATAAAATTATTTTACGATGTTATCGCTTGAGTACATAAATGAGTAGCCAATAAATTGATAATGTATTATAAATTAGTAAAGATATAGTTATTAGAAAGCTTAATGAATGTAATCGTCATTGTGCTTAGTAATTGTGTCACTTAGCATGGTGTTACTCAGATTTCTGGTCATAAGTTATCGCTAAAGACGCCTATGACCCTCTTCAGTAGTTTGTGTTAAGCGTATATACAAGTTTAACCATAATAGTACCTTGGAAGTTTTGTGCAATATTTTAGTGTAACATTCTAGTTTGCTGGTTTTTAGAGGACTGTAGAAATAGCATTCGACTATGGTTTGATGTATAATATAGACATTTACGCCATTGCGATGTATACTGTTAAATTAAATTCTATGTGGGCCTTTATGTGAAAACGTTTGCAGCAATGTTATTATACTCCAAAGGTGGATCTGTGTCGCATCAGTTAGCTAGGGCAGCTTATTTATTACATTATGTCAATTATTCGCATCGTAGAGCATGAAGCTATCGTGAGACTAGTAGCTGGCATCAGCAAATCCTATTATTCTTTCATTATAAGGGCTAAAGTTTTAAGCTATGAGATTATTGGTGAGATATATTTTTATGCAGTATCGTAATTATTTGTAATCGTTCATAGTTGTAGCGACATCGAAAATTTGTCTATGGCATTGTTAAGCACATTTATTTGCGAGTGCATCTGTCCATGCAGTACTATAGATTGTTATTTGTCATCAGATTGTCATAGAAATCGAACTTATTTTACAGCATATGATTATATTGGCATAATATTGTTAAAAATTTAATTATAATAAATATTGTTGAGTAGTAATGAGGAATGTATATTTATTTGTTTGACTTTAATTTTCATTAACTGCTGTAGCTGTATTATTTCAGGTGATCTATTGTAATTTCTAAGTTGTTAAAATGTAAATCAAGCCATAATAACTGAGAATATATTCTTTTGAAAAAAATGTCTTTATTTTATTTAATATCCTTCACTTATGCTAAGATGTAATTTTAATATTGTCTTCTATCATATCGGTTACCATAGCTTCTGTCATCTTGATGATAATCACTATAACCTCGACTATAATTTTCAGCAGAGCCTCTATCATGGTAACTGTCGCCAGAGCCTCTCTCATGATATCTTCTGTCTCTGTTATTATATCTATCTCTATCGTAAGGGTTAAATCGCCTATTATTGCGGCGTTCATACCGTCTTGAGTTATTAGAAGGCCAGTTATTTTCTAAAATAGGAGGCACACTTGGCTCTGCATTGAACACTTTCATAAATTCTTCATCTTTTTCAGTAAATCTGTCTTTAAACTCCTCTTCACACTGAGCTAGGAAATCTTTATCTTCAGTTGATAATTCTGCCATGTTATAAAACTGGATATGCAATGAGGGACTGCAAAACTGAAAGTTAATTTAAATAGATTATTAAACTAAAGTACTGTCTGGACTTCTCGTAAAGTAATGAATTTTCCCACATAGCGTGTAGTGTTTCACCAATTTATTTTCATTGTAGAAAATACGTCAGAGCCTTTTGTGCCTAGCCAGAATAAGACATTCACAACCTTATACTTATACTTTAATTAAAAATGTGAAAGTATGTGGGGATGGATCTATGTAATATGTATGTAGTTTATCTGTCAAAGTAAAATAAAAATCCTAAAGAAATATGTATCAATTTGAGGAAATACCTTTTTCACTAAGCAGATTAGGTAAAATAAGTGCAAAAAAGCGATTAAATGTATAGATTTGTTCTGGATTACGATTTTCAAAGAGCCAACCAATTATATCTCCACATTCAGGGCATAAACATGGTTTCCAATGATACCCAGGGAACCACAATTCTTCTTTCTCCCACTGAAAGCACATATGGTAAACCTTTACAATAATTATATTGTGGTCCCAGTACAGGGCAGATGCATTTCATTAAATATTTTTAATAACATTTCCATGAATTTATATTTAAAAGTAAACCGTTATGACTAAGAGTAAAGTAATACTTCAAAACCTGTGCAATAAGTGATGAGTGATTACTTCTATTTCATAATGCAATATCTGAGATTTAAAAATTGATTTTAAGATAAATTGAGTAGTTTTCACTAACCTCCCCAAATCCAATACAATTAGAATGGTTAGCGGTAATTATAGTGAATTGAAATATAATATCTTTCCTTAATATCTGAACCAATATATTTTTTTCATTAAATATTGTGTCATTAAAAGAATATAGAGATGAATGACTTTCCTTTGCAATTATATCACTAGCGTTCGATATGTTATTACCACAACTTCGACATAATATATTTGCCTCTGAAATAAGTTAAGAGAAGAAATTATATACATACTTCAGTTAAAATACTTTATAAATAACAAGGAATTGTGGTATTTCATGTTAGATAATGCGAGCACCATGGTTAACAGCCAAAGATGAAGACAAGAGTACGATAAAAAGAATTAAAAGTATAACCATCGCCACTATCAAAATATAATAATATTATGTTCCACGAATCACACACTGCACTAGGTATTTGTTGCGAAGTATTTCATTTACCTGTTATCAATACTATCAATTATCTGTCTGGAGACGTGGAACTCATTAATGGGGTAAAAATAATATCAAATCTCAAATAATTATAGTGAAAACGATTGACATTTGACACATAAACAGTAAACACATCATGAACGAGTCATGAACAATTTCAGTAGGTACAATTTTGGCATTTGCCTGACTCTGTCAGAGGGCAGTGTTGCCAACAGATCTGGCCCTAATGTCACCGTTTCTCATGCATGAAGTACTGTACTCCCAAACTGCGCATATGTGTTTTATACGTGCATAGTTTATTGTATTTATTACTTGGAAAATTCTATACTTAGAAGTTAGAACCTTGTTAGAACTATTAAAGTTTCTTACTGAAGCTGGCGTAATGATGGATATATGGAAGGTTAAAATAAGACAAAGTTTATATTTAAAAAATATATTTTTTCAAACACTGGTTTACATTTAAACTGTAGAAATCTAATCATGAAAACCTCAGTCCAAAGGATTTACAGAATCAGGGATTATCTCTATTAAAGTGAAACTTTTATTACATCGTCTCAAACTTTTTGGTCTGTGTAGCGCACAGAACAGTAGGGTGCAAGATTCAAGTGCATTGTTTAGAGCACTTACGATTCAATGATTCGGGGTGATTTGGGTGTTTCTAGAAATACGATAATTAGCGAAGATCTGCATGTGCATTATTAATAATTTTGGAGTACTGTAGCCTATATCGCCGAATATCAGTAATTGTGTAACGCGTTTTATTAAAGAAACGAATTTTCAATGGCGGCCAAAGCTGACACTGACATAATTTGGTAGGGTCAGTAAAAAAGAAAATAAAAATAATGTAAATGGATAATTATTTTATTATTTCAATTTGTTTATTGACAAACTTTTTTGTTATGGTATTTGTGTATTATCATATTTACGTATACAGAATGCAACTAAATCCCCATAATACTTGTAATAAGCCCATAAAACTGACCAACGTTTCCCAAAGAATATAATTTGTCAAATTCCAATAAAACATTATTTACTATCGCAAATACATAATTGTCATTGTAAATTTATGATAAAAACTATTTTAGGGAAAATCAAATACATTTAAGAGCTAGCGCGCACGAGCAACTTTGTCTCCGCAACTATTTTGTCTCTCCTATCAATTGTATGGGGAGTTGCGTCGCTACGTACGCGCACTTTCATACTAGCCCATGGGTGGAGAGACAAAATAGTTGCGGAGACAAAGTTGCTCGTGTGCGCTAGCTTAGTGATTTTACTTTTCCCTACTTTTTGCATGTATGCCGTACGTCCGTGTGTAAGCGAGAGGGGATGATAAGCGCCGCCATTTAAGATTCGTTTCTTTAATGAAATGCTTTATAGTAAATAGTAGCCTAAAGTAGCCCAAACACCATGAATAAAATAAAATGTAGTTTTTATCAATTCATTTATAATATATTCATAATACACTGATAAATAGACATAAGCCATCTTTAAAACACGTTAATGAAATGAAAGTGAACATTTTAAGTAAAATAACAAAATAATCTAAAGACTTACAGCCCCCCTAGACAAGTGGCTTTCTATTAGCGTATAAATGAATTGGCCAGATTGGCCCTTGCGCAATGGCCCTCGGACGCCTGTAGGTATGTTTTTAATACCTACACGCGGAGATAGACAGGCTTGGTTAGGGTATAATATTGAAATGCTGAATTTATTACCTATCAGTTTTTACTCAAATTAAGCTGTCCAATAAAAGGAATAGTATACTAATTGTAGTGTACTGTCTAGCTATCGGTTTAAATGTGTGGGTTAGGCATTTCTGTGGGCATTTCTATTTGTTCCTGGTCTGTGTACTAAGTGTACCTCACATAGATCGTGCACATATCTTACGACAAAAGCGAATACATATGGGACTTGTGTATGGGACTAAAGAAATGGAGGTCATGAATAAAAACAGTGTTTTCAATAAACTAAGTGAAAAATTTATATAAAATATCAAGATAACTATAGATAAATTTGAAAAATAGTTCAACTGCATTAAATAAGCATCCATGGTAGACTAAACCAGACATAAAAACCATTATAAACCATTTTCACTCGGAAAAAGATAACGAATTGAAATCGGCAAAACGGAACGTAACTCAATTTTATATCCTACAGCTCGCGCGCATTTACTAATGTCACTTGTCAAAGTTGTTTACGGTTAGGTTAATAATTTTCTAAAGAAATTACATTTATTAAATTAAATAAGTGAAAGAAAACTAATTTCACAATGGTTACTAAAAAGGAACCTTCTCTTTAATCATCTAAAATACAGCCAACTTGATTTTGATTCAAGTGTCAAAAAGTACGCGAATATTTCAACGTAGGATATTTACATAATGTTCCCACACAATGTATGAAGATGATAATATAACTTCTACTCCAAAACGATGCGTGCTCACTGAAGTCACCAATTCGTCAAACTATGTCTCTCCAACAGCAAATTTAAAATTGTTGACTAATGTGGCCTTGCATTATCCCACGCCGCCGCCGAGCACTGTACACCGCAAAGAAAAATCTTTGCAAATATTATGCGACAAGTAAGTTTATTACAATGACATTTATTAGAGTTGTAATATACCTTTGCTTATAAACCTAATCACACTTCAATATTTTAGATTCTTGGATCTTTATCCATTGCATGGAAATGGTCCAGTTGAACTACAACTAGATAGTACAGCAGCTCGACTGGGGGTGGAGAAGCGGCGTATGTACGACATAATAAATATTTTAGAAGCTATGCAATGTGCAGTCCACAAGAGAAAAAATACATATCTATGGCATGGTGCGTCAAGGTTGAATTCATTTTTAAAGATGTTAAAAAAGCAAGGAGAAAATTTAAGACTGTCTGAAGTACTCCGGGGGAAGGCGCCAAAGCCACCAGCCCCCAAGCACAAGACTCTTGGAGTATTAGCACAAAGATTTCTCATGCTCTTTTTAGTGGAGCCTCCTGTAAGTATTTTACTTATTTTATGTTTGGTTTATATGTATTTTAATATTGTTATTTTAATTAATATGATTTTACTTACAGAACAGACTGATTAATTTAGAAATGGCTGTAAGTGTACTCATAGACACAAACTCTAAATGTAAGTCAACATTATCACCAGAGCAAATGGATCGTCAACACAAATCCAAAGTGAGGAGGCTCTACGATATAGCCAATGTACTGATTTCAATTGGTCTCATAGAAAAGGTGTATGGTAATTCAATATTAAAGAAACCGGTGTTTAAGTATGTGGGGGTTAGATCAAAAAAGCTTGATAAAGCAGATTTGTTTACACCATCTCCTATAACACCGGTGACAGTGTTGCACGGGTCACAACAGCTCACACCGTGCCATGTGTTTGCTGGCAAGTCCAAACGGAAGTTAGAGTTCACCACTCCCACCTCTAGCACAGATAAGCTAGGTGTGACCACTCCTCCACACACACCATCACACAAATGGGATGAAATTTTACTTGTAGCTGATATGGAGTTAAGTAGAATTAATAATGGAGTAACTTTGTAAATCCTTGATAATTGTTATCTTTAATATTATGATATTTTTATATTTATTATTTATAAGAGGTTGCAAAAAAGATTGACAAGTATGAGACAAATAACAATGAACTTGCCAAATCTTACATTTTTGGTAAATATCAAATTCTATGAATTTTTAAATATTAGAATACCCTAACAATCCTTTTCATATGTAATTATTATGAATTAATAATAATATTTAAGTGCCTTCCTAACTTTATCTAAAATTATGTATACATCAAGTAACAATAAAAAGTATGTAGGAATGAACTGGTCTTCCATGAAATATTTTATATACAGAATATGAACTTATTAATGTTTTATAAAAACTAAACTGTTCTCTTTGTTGAAAATTTTATTAAAGTGTTACTAATAGAAAAAATTTTAATATAGTGCAATTTGGATAAAAATCTGATATTATTTATATTTTATTTATATACAAAAAGCAAGCATTGACCAAGGAAATAATGTTAATTATACATATTATAAAATAACCTCGCTAATCATTCAGGCATTAAAAAATTTGGTTATTTAATTATATTTAAAAAAAAGAGTGGGTGTGCGGAGCACACATGTCAGAAGTGAAACTTCTTTGGCAAGATTCAAAGATACCAAAATTGTTGCATTGCTCCAGGGTGTAACGGTATTGTTAATCAAAGCGCCAAGTTTCACTTCAAAATTAAATTATTTAGTTATTTCGAGTGAAGTCTGAATTTTCTTTTGTCTTTATTTATTTTTCTTTTATAAATTATATCCAAAGTAAGCAGATTAATTGATTAATATAGCCCTCCTGATGCTTAATAGATTTCAGAATCAAAAACTTATAGCACATTATTGAAAGTATGGATTAGTGAGATTATATTATACTATATAATATTATGTACCTAAATAATTCAATGTTCTTCCTTTATCCATGGTGAAAAATTAAAATCAAACAAATTAACCATGTTGACTTTAATTGATGTATTGCTTTCTTATATGTAACAGCTGACTATATTTTTATTTGTATGCAATGGTTATATAATATGAAATTATTTTAATAGTATTTATACATAGAGAGACATATTAAGCACATAATTCAGATTAATATTAATACTGCATATGATTATACCTATCAATTATCTTATACTATTCTCTTTTAGCTGACATCATACTATATTTAAAGATTTTAAAATGTTATAATGTATATTTAACATATTATACTAGTGGAGTATTAACCTTATTGAATGTGATGACAATTTTGAGAAAAATAATAATTAAACATCTATCTATCTTATGACTGAGTAGGAACCATAATAATTGACTGCAATTTAGGTGAATAGATGTTTGTGTCAACAGGTCCTTTGGTAAATGTGATTTCATGTAATATTTGTAAGAGTGAAACTTAGTACCTAGTTGCAAATATGCCAGGTTGTCTATATTATGCATTTATAATCATATTTTGTTAAATAAATATGGAAAATTTTACAATTAGTGTTTTTTATTGCTCCTAATTAAATGTATTGTTTGGACACATAGATTTAAATAAAAAGAATGAGATTTTTATTTTATATCCCACCTAGCCCATTAATTACTTAAGCTTTAACTGGGGGAGAGGTTGAGCCATAGTCCAAATCTCATCTCAAGGAGGAGAATATCAGTAATGATCATAAAGACCTGTTTTAATGAAAACAAAAAACAGCCACATCTGTTTTGGCAATAACCTTATGAAGCATAATAATGTATATTGTCTTCGAAATAAATCTATCCTTTTTTTAATCTCACAATGTCTTACCAGGGGGTTGGGATCAGAAATTCCAAATTCTAAAAAAACATCTCAAGTAATTATCGACTTCATCATAACACAGATTGAAATTAAATTCAATCCGATTTAACTGAACAAAAACGCTACAAACATGCAAATAGTAAGCGTTCTAAATAGATGTTTTATGTATTCTTAGAGTTCTTACAGACGAACGGCAAGTTGTGAAGCGCAAAGGCTACTCCAGGCGTCGCCACCTGTCGATATTATGCAGCAGTCAATATTGTGTCGACGGCAGGCGACGGCAGCTGTCGACAGGTGGCGACGGCTGCCGTCGACAGGTGGCGACGGCTGGAGTAGCCTTTGCGCTTCACAACTTGCCGTTCGTCTGTAAGAACTCTAAGCATACATAAAACATCTATTTAGAACGCTTACATTTTGCATCTCTTTCTGTGACATTGCAAGAATATTATTGTAATAAAAAAAATATATCACGTAGTAATTCTAGTTTTATTTACATTAAATTAAATATATACATTAATCATTATGATTACTTTAAATTCTAGTAATATAGCCATGCTAATTTGAAATTATTTTTAATATAATATGTATATAAAAATTACAGATCAGTAAAATAAGTATAACACGCGTCAATAAAGAAACGAATCTAAAATGGCGGTCCATACCTAAAACGACATTTCAAATTCATAAGTGTGACAGGTGACTAAACACAGATATTATAGTGCGTGAGTAAAGACGGAATGAGAACCTGTGCCGCCATTTTAGATTCGTTTCTTTATTGAAACGGCTTTTATGTAGTTTTTAATTTACTAGGCAGACACAAATGACTAAACATTTGTATCTCTGAACAATAAATTTGGAACATTGAGTTCATGAATTATGATTAAATATGAAAAATTGTAGAATTAATGTTAATTAGGTAAGTATGTTATTCCATTATTTTTATTTTTTATATTATAAGTGTTTCAGGTATCTTAACGGAGGGCCGTTCGTTGGTTTGGCATGTAGAGAGGCAATTCGCTTTGTCAGACTTGTTCAATCATGGGAAACTTTTCAGGGTCGTCCAAAACGGGTAAAACTTCCGCATCGAAGAAGCTCGCGTGGAGTGCAACCACCGTCACCGTTGCACCTGTTAGACGACAGAGAAATATTTGTATACACATAAACAACATAAAAAACGTTCTAAAAGAATAAAGATAAAGTGGTGGTTGGAAACCAGTTAATATGTAATACATACTTGATATATTAAGAAAATAATTAATTTTTCTATTATTTTTGGTTTTATTTCTTTACTTCTCACTTATCCCGATCGATACACCTATGACGTCACAATATGGCGCTGAATTAATCCTGTTCTTTCAGTTAATTTTATAGAATTTCTATATAAAATACTAAACTAGAGGAAACTGAAACCAAATAGGCGAGAATAATAGTCAAAACATTTAAAGTTAAGCGTCTATCTGGTTTAATACCTATAGATCATCAAAAAATGGAAAACAGTATTTACCCAAAACCCAAAAAAGTACTGCACCAGCGCCAGCCAACCACATGACAAGGGTGGAACATGCAGCGGCCACCACATACTGCTGAGTTTTCGTTAGTTCCCAACCACCAATCTATAAAAGTCAACATACACACTTTATTATTAAAAATGCTTTTCTTTGCATTTGAAATACAAACAAATATAAAAAAAAGTGTATAAACAAGGACACAGCCGAAACTGTTATTTGTAATAATTACATATTTGAACTTACTTTAGGCTGAAATAAGAAGAATTATAGTTTAAGTTACAAATGTAACTTTTGTTAACTGTAACTTATATATATGATATATAATTAAATACAATATAATAAATCTAGGAGAATAAGTGAGTACATACTTTCCAAGTATTAGGTCCAGATGTTAATTTTTTATATCCAAAAAAGCTTGCCACCATAGCTATCAGCAGCAATGGTGATGTTATCCTAAAACATAATATAGATGAATTCTTAATATTATTATCCAATCTGTGAAAAAGTCTAGGTGAGATAACTATCCAGGTCCATCACTGGGCTTAAAATTTGATGACACATTGTGGCAGCCTTAGCGCTAAGTATCATTGGGAATGAGAAGTATAAAAAAATGTCTTGACTATGCAACAATGGTTGGGTTTATCAAATAGAGCATACTGCAACTGACTGCTAAATTTACTATTGACAACAAAGCTCTAGATGACGCATTAAACTTTTTCAATATGATAACAATTTTTTTAATATTTTTCTATTTTTATAGATATTATAATAAAATTTAATTATGTATTTTATTAGCATGATAGAAAAGAAAAATATTCATTTTTTGAATTGTTAAAAAAAGATCACGACACATAAATTACTAAAATCTAGTCAAGTATGAGCACAATAAAACTTAAGCTGTGAAACTAAAAAAAAAATTACTTACAAACAATAAGCAAATAAGCCCAGGAATATCATTAAATAGTTAGCTTGAAAATATTCTACATTTCGGTAAAAACGTCGCGATAATCTCGGTATTGACGCTGGGACCTGTAAAAAAAAATATTTTTTTTGCAAATGTTGTAGGTAAGGTATTTATAGGGATTTTGAATTATCCGTAGTGGGTACTCATGTAGCCAAAAAAGGTTTCATAATCTTTTAATGTCATGAAAACTCAAAATGACTAGGTATAATATGAGTCTATTAATTTCAAAGGGGAAATGAGAAATTAATCCCAAATATATGTACTTATATTGAACTGACACAGAAATCAAAATTAACATGGTAGCACGCATGACATAGCTTTAAGCTTACTTTAAAATTGTCAGTAGCCACAAACTGTGTCCATGGTTTACGTGTAGAAAGGACACCCATCACCAGAGCAGGTCCGGCACCACTCCGCACATGTTGTAATATTCTGCAAACAAAAAAATTGTTGTCATATTTATAGTTACTAATAGTGTATTATTTAATTAATTAGTGCATTGAGCAAGAAAAATTAGGTGTATTGTATTATTATTAATATTACAACACTATAGTTAGTTTGAGCTAGCTGCTGGAAGTAATTGATTAAAATAATAGTTATGGTTAGCAGTATACTGTATAGTATGAATGAAAAATGTATAAAATTGTCCTTTGAGATTTTTTTACGTGTATGACAATTCTTTTTTTTAATTATTTGTACATATAAATGCTATTATTATAAATGCTGTGTTGAGAATTTTGTTTTTATTGTCTGACTGTCCCCCCTTGCCTTACTTTCTGTGATCCCCGATTGTATAATTTATATTATGTCACAAAAACTAAGACTCCTCCCCCAGAACATAAATGTATCTGTAAATGTTCTGAAACATCTAACACTTGTATTGCAGTATTTTTTGTGGTACTAAAAGTACAATAACAATAAAAATAGTTGAGACAATTATACTATTCTGATGTTTTTTTTTTAAACAACAGTTGTCACCATTTCAAGACCCCTTGCTACCATAATGGCCCCCTTTGAATAATGATTCATCAAATTATTATATCTTAATCAATGTATACCTATACAAATGTCTTTACTTTAGACAAAGATAAGTTTGGAATGTCCCTTGAAACATATAAAACCGAAAGTTAAATATTTTTATTTTCATTTAAAGTTTAAACTAAATTATAAGTACAGAATTTGATTGGTTTAACTAAACACAACACACACATTATGCCTGTAACAAATAATATTCACCGCAGATACCTAAATGTTAGAGTGCATGTAAGTAGTGGTACATATTTGTGAATGTAGGCGAATTTTGTAAATATTTGAATACTGCTAGTATTTTATGAAAATTTATAAAAATCACCAGCTACATGTTTATTTTTCATTATTGTAATTACCACCCCAAATGCACCAAATAAAGACGTTAATAAAATATAATATTATTAAATTTATAAATATAGTTTAATGTATTATTTTATTATTTAAAATAATAAATACCTATATGGTATTCAAAATCAGGCAATAAGCAATAAACAGAAAAGTCTTAATAATTGAAAAGATATATTAAAAGTTAAAACTACTTTTATAATTTATCACATCCATACTTCCATACTAATATTATAAATACGAAAGTAACTCTGTCTGTTACTCAATCACACCTAAACTACTGAACCAATTTGCATGAAATTTGGTATTGAGATATTTTGATACCCGAGAAAGGACATAGGTTACCTTTTATTGCGAAACTAGCTTCCGCCCGCGACTCCGTCCGCGCGGATGTCGGTCTTCGCGTGGATGGTTTATTTCTCCATTTTGAGTAACTCTGACAATAACATCTTATAAATATCTATTGGACTCAAATACGACTAGGCCTATAATAATACCCAATGTGTGTTCGCTGTTCTACAGAACAACGTCTATGGATAAAACTGAAAAATTAAGATTATTTTTTTTCTTCGTATTTTTTCAGGATAAAAAGTATCCTATTTTACGCCCAGGATAATAAGGTATAATTATACCAAGTTTCATCGAAATCGAACCGTTAGTTTTCACGTTATGTCTTCACATACAGACAGACAGACACACAAAATTTTTTTTAATCACATATTTGGGTTTGGTATCGATCCAGTAACACCCCCTGCTATTTATTGCACGCCTCATAAGCGAAGCGTTGAGGTGGGTACTACTGTCACTTCGCGCAAAACATCTGATTTTTCAAACTTAAAATGTCTTTATGTATCATACATAGCACTTGTAAGATAATACATACACACACATATTACGAAAAAACACTATTTTTAACATTCATGATATTTTTGATGTCATTTTTGTTATTTAAACTAGTTAAAAAACAGTTTAAAAAAGTTCTGTCTTGGACGTCCGTGTGTCTGTATGTGCGGAGGATTTTCTTGTTAACACGATGGCGACCGAAATACTTTACTAATCGAGTCTTTTTTTTTCTCTTACGCTTGAGTATGCTCAGGAATAGAACCCTTTCATTTTTCAGGGTCTGATTCGATGTGGTTTTATTGTTATTAAATAAACAAAAATAATAATTAATAAATAATTATTAAAAAAAAATTAGGCTCGCCGGTACAACAATTGCCCACGATTTGAAACTTGGTGATTTTTCTGAGATAAGTTCATATTATTTGGAGTGTACTCCTAAAATTTCAAGTTCCGGACGTAACTATTTTTTCTATATTTTCAATGTACAGAATTGACCCTTCTACAGTTTTATTATATGTATAGAACGTAACTATTTTTTCTATATTTTCAATGTACAGAATTGACCCTTCTACAGTTTTATTATATGTATAGATAGATAAAAATTAGGCTCGCCGGTACAACAATTGCCCACGATTTGAAACTTGGTGATTTTTCTGAGATAAGTTCATATTATTTGGAGTGTACTCCTAAAATTTCAAGTTCCGGACGTAACTATTTTTTCTATATTTTCAATGTACAGAATTGACCCTTCTACAGTTTTATTATATGTATAGGACGTAACTATTTTTTCTATATTTTCAATGTACAGAATTGACCCTTCTACAGTTTTATTATGTACCACGGGCGAAGCCGGGGCGGACCTCTAGTTATCTACAAAACTCAAAGAAAATAATGGGCTAAACTGTACATTATAGGGCGTGGAGTTGAGAGTCGTAATTTTTTTTGTGGTTAGCTATTGTCTTATGGAACCTAAATCTGAAATTTCACAGCGCGAAAACTTTTTGTTTT
>CAJQZN010034612.1:0-19561 GCA_907164685.1 Colias eurytheme | reverse complement strand
TATGTTTTGATCGATTGATGTGAATGGGGAATTGTTTGAGCAAAAATAATTTTTTACTGCGTGTAACTCAGAAACGGTAGGATATAGGAAAAAATGATTTAGGTACAACTTGTAGATAATTTTATGGCCCTTCAACTTTTCCTTGAAAGTTTTTATCTAACATGTACCGTTTTTGAGATTTAAGCGAATAATGAAAAAAATGGACCCATTCCCCCCTCCCCCCACTCCGGGGCTCCTCCTAGTGTCCCGGGGTTTTAGTATGTTTATTACTTAGGGACTCTTGACATGTTTCCGAAGAAACATCTTACGTTACTAACTCACGCACTCTAGAACTTTTTATTCAATGGACTATTTGTGGAATTAATTTTACATAAATTTAAATTTATAGCTTGAAATATGTGCGTTCTCTTTTGTTGATAATATAGCTTTTAAGCTTGAAATCTTGTCAATAGCTTATATAGGTATTGCTTAATCTGATATGTATGTGAAAAATCTTTAAAAATCTCTGCAAAATTTTGAGTGACATAAAACACGTATAAATGTATCTATTATCACAATATCTTGAGTTTTATCTATTGAATAAAAATAACATTAAAAATGAGATTAAAGATAAAACGAGTCATACATATATAAACCCCCGCTATTTCCACTCATTGTTAACAAAACGAATAACATTGCATTGTTATATTAACTCAGAGAACAATAACGTTTTATTTTGCCAACTTATATTTAGCCATTAAATAAACAGTACCTACAACAGATTTGTGTCATATTTGCCCATATTAATTATTGTTTTATTGCACGCCAGTTATTCTCGAATAGTCGTTGACATCATAAACTTTTGTGCGAGAGCCTAACATTAGGCGGTGTAAAAATAACTCGCGAGACAACGCAGCATTGCGCCGTGACAGTCCGGGCTTCCCAAGTTATAAACTAGATGGCGCCAGCTGTCGCGAAAAAACATATTTACTGCGCATTTTTTTAAGTGCTCGCGTGCCTTGCAAACATAATTTACATTAAAATTAATCATTCAAATACCATTTTTAGATTCAAAACGAATGAATATATTTAGTTTTTAATGAAAACAATGTCCTATTTTAGTTTTAAACTTTTCGAAATGAGGTTATCTTATCGCTTCTTGATTCTATTTATTTTAACACGTGTGCTATATGTAATGGATGGTTCTGTTACGTCATTGCTTATTATATCTTGAAAATGTTTTATTGAATTAAGTACGACGTTTTCGTTTAAGTCGTAATTTAAAACGTGTGAATATGATGTGATGTTTGTTTCGTTTGAATGCAATACGTTTTTGCAATTTTAAAGCATCTACAAAACATAAATACATTAAAATAATAATCAGTCAAGATAAGGTAATGTTATAAATGGATAGGCAGGTTAATTTCTGAATCATAAATCATAATGACCTCTAGAATTTGTACCTTCATGTATTCTCATGTAACTATCTGAAAATGTATTATAAAGGTTCAACGAGCAAACAAATGAATTAATGGACTTTCGTGTAAATTGAAAGGAGATGGCACGTAAAAATCAATTAACGAACAAAAAAGAAGGTCGAGCGTTCGTCCTTTACCCATCGCATCGGGACATTAAAATCGCCACGCGGCGGCGGAATTATAAAAACCTGCACTCATAAAACATTCGACGGGTCGGAAATAAAGGAAAAAAATATAGCGATGAGCCTTCTAAATAATCTATCAACAAAAGGAACAGCAAGATGGCGGCCGGCGTAGCGTTTCTGAAAGCGTCTACGGGCTGCCGTCTCTGTCGCACGCGGGGGCTACGAGCGAGACGGCTTCCACGCGGCCTCGTGTGCGTTTGACGTACCCTCACGCACACAGGCGCAGTGTGCTCGAGCGCAGCGTCCCGTTTGCAAATTCTTTTCGCGCTGTTGGCTATGATGGGTTTTAACTTTTAGTTGCGTCGTCTGGGGCTTTTGTTCATGGAAACTTTGCGTTTTGAATTACTTCTTCGTCAAGTCGATATTAAGTTTTATATAGAAAGGATGTACAGACAGGAATCAGTTCATAATTTTGATACAATCCCGAATGTAATATCATGATAGTAGGTATATTATATATCGTGTTAAATCTAAACATCTGAATCTCAAACTGTAATATTGTTTGATTTCTTACACTTCAAAATATCTATTGTTAAGCTGACATTATTATCAGTCGATGTGTTTATCGTGTAAACATAACAGCTTCGTCATAAAAATAGAATAAATGATATAAAGAACAAAGAAAACGTGTTATATTATATACCTAATGGTTTATAATAAACATTAAATACGTTTGAAAATAAGCTTTCACTGTTATTAATACGTAAACATTCATAAAAATTATTAATGAAAAAATTGGATTTAAGTTACATAATTCTACCATAATTGATTTACAATATATCAATACTTGTATCAATACATACCTAGAGAATATTTGAAAATTTATTCACATAAAATCCCATCGTAATCCCATGCAAATCCCATACGATTGGCATACATCGCACCTAATCGTTTTGTTTGCTGAAGTCTCACGTAGTTTATCATAGATTGACGTGTTCGTTTGTTTGCTTATCTATACCATCGGAAAGGCTTTACCTTGTGGTAGGGATGTAACGATACATGATTTTGCCGATACGATACCGATACCGATATTTGTAGTAATGTATCGGCGATACCGATACCGATACCGATATCGATGGCTTGGTAGAAAAATAAATAGTGAATTATGCATAAAAAGTTACCAACATTTAACAGAGACAACTTTTAATCGTATTCTTTTAAATAAAAATGCCAAATCAAAAAACAACAAAACCATTTTAGTACCATTTTAGTATTATTATTTTACAAAGTCAGTTAAACTTTCAGTAATACACATACAATCAGTACCTAATAAAAGTTTACTATTGGTAGAGTTTTTTCAGAAAACAAAGTGCGCACGCGCGGGCGGCCGTGCGCACTTTGTTCATTGGGCGCGGGTTTTTGAATTTTTTGATATCAAAAAAATTGGTTGTTTGTAAAGTAGGTTTACGATCGAGATGTTTACGTGATAACATAATGCAGTGGCAGCGCTTGAGATGAAACGGGAGATCGGTCCGTCTCTCTCTCGTTATACCTGCGATCGCGCTCGTGAGGTTTTGGTGTGACACAAGTTTATGAACATGTCACCCGACTAAAACGATTTTAAAAACGTTATCACGTTAAAAATTAAAAAAATTCAAAATTATTTATTTCTTTCCTTTACATAAACAAATTTGTGATTGGAACACTCATAGTAAGCAAATAAAATGCTTGTGTCAGGAGGTTCCGCTCTTCCTTAACACTATTACAGAAACAGAAATAAAACAATATGAATGAATACAATGCAAAAACATAAAAAAAAGAAAGAATTTAATAAAAAAATATCGGTATCGGTTGATTTATTATCGGCGATACCGATATATCGGCTTGCCGATTATATCGGCCGATATATCGGTATCGGTATCGGTATCGTTACATCCCTACCTTGTGGCTTGTGGGTAGAAGTTTGTATAACTTCAAGTATCAGGCCCAATCTTCTTGGTGATAAAGTCACTATGCTGTTTAACAATTGACTCTATGTGAGATACATAATTATATCCATATAATCTACTAGCTGTGCCGCGCGGTTTCACCCGCATTACTCCGCTCCTGTTGGTCTTAGCATGATGATATATAGCCTATATTACTCGTGGATACTGTAGCTTTCGAATGGTGAAATAATTTTTAAAATCGGTCTAGTAGTTTATGAGCCTATTCATTACAATCAAACAAACAAAGTTTTCCTCTTTATAATATTAGTTTAGATGTATCTTTATCTCTAATTTTGACTTCATATTTCTTCTTGTGTGATACATAATTAATTATCAGCATCTTGATTGACAGATAATCTAACTAGAATATTTTCTCTGCAGAAGTGAAGCTATGAATGTCGTAACACTAATCTGTTAAAGTACTGACAAGAAAACTATAGTTTTCCCTGTATTGTGCAACTGATTTCAAATAGCGTTTTAACAAAATGAAACGATTTACGATTAAAATTTTTTCTATATATAACCTAGTTCTAGATATATTTTGCACGCCTCATAAGCGAAGCGTTGAGGTGGGTACTACTGTCACTTCGCGCAAAACATCTGATTTTTCAAACTTAAAATGTCTTTATGTATCATACATTGCACTTGTAAGATAATACATACACACACATATTAAGAAAAAACACTATTTTTAACGTTCATGATATTTTTGATGTCATTTTTGTTATTTATACTAGTTAAAAAACAGTTTAAAAAAGTTCTGTCTTGGACGTCCGTGTGTCTGTATGTGCGGAGGATTTTCTTGTTAACACGATAGCGACCGAAATACTTTACTAATCGAGTCTTTTTTTTTCTCTTACGCTTGAGTATGCTCAGGAATAGAACCCTTTTATTTTTCAGGGTCTGATTCGATGTGGTTTAATTGTTATTAAATAAACAAAAATAATAATTAATAAATAATTATTAAAAAAAAATATGAGGCGTGCACTTTTGGATTTTCCAAATTATTTCAAATATGTATTCACCGTTCATTATAAATTATCATTGATAATTCTGATCTTTTAAATAATTGGTATTAAACCCTTTACCCTAGATATTATGTTCTGTTTAGAATCTATCAGTTAAAATGCCTTACTTCCGTTTATTAACGTAACTTCTTAAAGACCTACGAAGAAACGTAGTTCTTCGAAATAAAATCGACAAGTCAATGCTTATAAATAAATGAATATGTTTCCTGAAAACATTGTTGTTACAATTAGTGGATTAACTCAAAATTTTGACTTTAAAAGTGAAAGATTTGAAAATTATTTGAAAATTACCTAGTAATTAATAACTACGAAAATTTTCTTGTATTCGATTTAATGCGAGTGTAATTCAAGGTTATTTTTATTTAATGAACACCTTCGTGGAAATACCAAACTAGTTACCAAATTGTCCGATCGAAATTGAATTTGAAAGTAATAAAAACAATTATTATTTATTATAAATGTAATTAATTTATTATCTCACATAAGAGTTAACAAAATGGATCTTTTGCAATTTAAAATTCAATCGGAAACGTCCGATTGAATTACCGTCCGGAAATTTGTTTTTCGATTAGAACGGCTCGACCAATTGAGCAACTTTTTTTAACATTTTAGTGAAGGTTGAAAAGTTATAATCGAGAGAAAACAAAAAAAAAAAGGCGCAATAGGGCAGAACTTAATATCTAGCTATCTCTTGGTCTATCAAAGGTTCCTTTCATTTTGCTTGAAATTCTATCTAATATTTATTTTATTTGTAATTTTTTATATCCAAAATAAAACTCAATTTACGAGAAATGCTAGAACTACTATCTCAGTTATTCATAAGGCCTGCTAAAATAGTCCTGTCTCATCAACACACATTAAATAGACAGTGACAGCATGATTTCAAGAGCCTTTAAAGTTTAAGCTCTCCACGATCGTTTCCGGCCATTTGTTTTTGCTATAAAAGTGCATGTTTCCTTTAACCATTAACCTTTTTAAGACTTTTTCAATTAACTTAATATGTGTTTTTCAATTAACAATTAACCTAATTTACTTTATAGTATGTGGTATGTGAAAAGGCAAAAAATCCTTCAAATTTTGTTATCTTATTGACCGTCTCCAAGATCAAAAATTGATGTGGAAATTGATTAATATCGCCACAAAACAGTGATGTTGTTCAGCCTTGAAAGTTTTTGTATGATTCTGTTAATTACAAGCAGCTGACCCACGCAACTTCGCCTGTTATTTAAAGGAATATAATAATATCCCCCTTTTTTGCATAATTTTTCAGAGATGCTCGGCCTCTTTTGGTCGTAGCGTGATGATAAATAGCTGCATTTCTCTAAAAATGGACTATCCAAAACAAAAATAATTGTTCGTTTCGAACCTATAGCTTATTATATAAGCGCATTTAACCAAACAAACTGCAGCTTTAACTTAAAAATATGATTATAGAGTTTAGCAGCGTATTATAGTTGAGAAATTTTATTTCCACGAACCTTATAATACAATATGTGAATTGTTTTCGGACAGAACCAATTCATACACTCAAGAAGGAAGTAATAAATCACTACATAGTATAAAACAAAGTCGCTTTCCCTGTCCCTATGTCCCTATGTCCCTATGTCCCTTTGTACGCTTAAATCTTTGAAACTACGCAACGGATTTTGATGCGGTTTTTTTTAATAGATAGAGTGATTCAAGAGGAAGGTTTATATGTATAATAAGATCCATTAAGTAGTGGAGAAGTACTGTTATTTTAGTGTGCCTGATTTAGTAAAAGCTAATTTTCACACTGTTTGTATGTATTTCCTGAGAACATTTACTATGGTGGTGTTTATTTTTTTTACACCATATGAAAGTAGAGATTTCAATGAATAAAAGGCACTCCAAGTTTTTGAAAAAAGCTGATATTTTGACGGGTGACTTTTCGATTGAAAATTAGATTGTTTTTTTGGTATTAATTCAAAATAAGGCGAAAAAATAAATATTTTCAATCAAATAAATTACAGTGTATTTGGGACATAATAAAGTAAGTTTTCACCAAATTTCGTAGAAAAACAATAAATTTTGAAGTAGATTAAAATAAAAAACCAAAAACTTGGTTTTTTGAATTTTTCACCTAAATTTTGAGGTTTTGTGAAAAAATTGTAAATACAAAAGTTGTAGAACTTTTTATTACCTACAACATTGCCATTGAACTTTCTTCCGTAGGACTTGTAGTTTTGTCGAAAATCGAGAGAGACCATTTTTTTCTCTTAAAAGCTCCCCCCTCCCACTTCCCTAACTCGGATTGACCGTAATTTATTTTTCCTTTTATTTTCATCATATCCCCCTCCTTTTGTAATGGGTTTCATCCGACTGCGATTTTTTTTTGTTTCAAAAATTATCTACTCTAGTCTATTATTGGACGGATAATTTTTATCCAAGCATTGAAAAATCGGCCCTAAATCAAATTAATGTCAAAATTACATGCATTTGATTAAAGTTAAAAAAGGAAAACCTAATTTTTTTAGTATACAGAATGTAATTTGTACTGTATGTAACACTGAAAAAAGTTTCGATATTAATTTATTCTCATTGAAAAAGTTCCACGCGTAACATTGTGTTTTACTATGCAGAAAATATTATTGTGTACTTTTAGCAGAAATTCTTCCTCTTTCCTTTTTCACTAGTAATTTTCCGGCTTTCACGCCTTTTAAATGTTTAATTTAGAATGTTTGTAAGCCAAGACCAATTGCTAAGTGGCCACCACTTACTCTCTCAGAAATACATACCTAAAAACTTCACAATATATCTTTTCGTATATAATTAAATTTCGCCAAGAAATGTGCTCTCATTTCATTCATTGAATTATATACATTCAATCATATCTGTGTTCCCCGACGAGTACAATATGGGGGTCTTCAAGCGAAGAGTGAACCGGTACCTACTAGGGAAGCGCGTACCATCTTAGACCGCATCTTAGCTTTCCATCAGGCGAGATTGCGGTCAAGCGCTTCCCTATCTAGAGTAAAAAAAAAAAAAAAATATCATTTCATTGAAATAAATAGAGCATACTCAATACCATTGCTAAGTGTAGGCATTTTAGTAGAGTTCGATGTTGCTATCGGTTTGAAAGAAGGATTTATATTGTAACTAGCGGTCCGCCCCGGCTTCGCCCGTGGTACATAATATTTACGTTTACTCTACATAAGAACCATCCTCGTACTTCAAGGAATATAATAAAAAAAGAATTATCGAAATCGGTTCAGCCGTTCTCGAGTTATGCGCTTACCAACACATTTTGCGATTCATTTTTATATATAAGAAGAAGAAGAAGAAGAAGATAGATGATGACAATAAAAGTGTGATGTAAGTTTCTACCTGTAGGAAGCGTTCCTTATGACAAAACTAAAAATCGGTTTAATTCTACTCCTTAAGTAGATACTTATAAACTTAAAATTTTGCAAGAATAATAAATGTATGTTTGTTATTTATTCACATAGAAACGATTGATTCGGATCTGTATGAAAATTTACAGACTAGATGTCCGCCCGCGACTTCGTCCGTTCGTTAACCCGCTCGTTAAACAAAAACCCGCATAGTTCTCGTTCCTGAGGAATTTCTGGGATAAAAAGTAGCCTATGTCTTATTGTGGATCTTCGGCTACCTACATACCAAATTTAATTTTAATCGGTGCAGTAGTATTTTCTTGAAAGAAAAACAAACATACATCCTCACAAACTTTCGCATTTATAATATAAGATATTAAAAGATTATATCTGTATAATCAAATCAATTAATAAGCCAAGTTAATCTTTGTTTATTATTAAAATTTTATGTGAAAGCCAGTTTAAATAAAATCAAATTGTCTTGATTTCTTAGTTGGGTCTCATCATCCTATAGGTACCAATAAGTTTTCCTCGTCCTGTCAGTGTGTCGTATAACCTTAAGTTTCAATTGAAATCCTAAATTTAGGTCAGAACTTAATAAGTATTTGGTCCAGATAGCATCTTCGGTCTCACAGCTTTTGTTGTATTGTTATACGCTTTCTAATTCTGTCATACATGCGGAGGAGTCAATACTAAGTTTGTGTGACGTGGGTCGTTCATGTATTACCCTTTCCTATATCTTACTAATATTATAAAGCTGAAGAGTTTGTTTGTTTAAACGCGCTTATCTCAGGAAATGGTCCGATTTGAAAAATTCTTTCGGTGTTAGATAGCCCATTTATCGAGGAAGGCTATAGGCTATATATCATCACGCTAAGACCAACAGAAGTGAAGCAATGCGGGCAAAACCGCAAAGCACAGCTAGTAAATAAATGCTGTATTTAGGAATATAGTATATCAAAAATTAATACGACTATAACATGAATTTCGCGATGTAGATCTTTTACTGAGACCACGACTCGTTGAGATCGGTCGGATTTTCGGTCATTAAGCGATTCAATCTTTGAAAAAAACATAATAATATGTAATATTATATAGGTACATAATATACCAATAAGTCCTCGTGTTTGTTAGGAAAATCGAAAAAAGAAACAGATGTGAAATATATTCAATTGAAGCAAGTATTACATTACTATAATATACATAACCTGTTTACAGTTATTTTAACGTTGATTGCCAAATGTTCGAATAATTTTCTCACGCGCTCAAGTTATTATTTCTGTTTTTTTTTTTTGTTAATATCATAGAACATATCATACCTTTTTAGAAGATTAATCACAAATGATAATATTCGTTTAACGAAAAATAAGTCTTATCTAAATTAATCGTTTTCAAGCCAACGTCTATTACCGTTGATTTTTTCCTCATTCGTATATTAGTTGCTACGCTTTTCGTATCTGGCATATTATTTTCCTCATATTTCCTGTTTCGTACTTATTATATTATCAGAATTTTTGTATTTATTCTTACGTTTATAAGTAAAAACATTTATTATATTTTTCAAATATTTTATCAAGGAAATTATGAACATATGTATACTTAATAAGTTGTGTATTAACTTAAACATTAACTACATATTACAATGGTATTCCTGTTATAAATGACTTAAAAGAATTAAGTTGTAACTTGTGAAGTAAACTCGTTGTAGCTATAATTTAAACTATCTTTATTGGCTAAAGCTACGTACCTACCGATTCGTTACATAGTCTGCTAACGAAAAACTTAAAAAAAAAGCTTCTTAAACGTTTCCATCTTGTCAAGAATCAAGATAGGAGTTTATAAGTCAATTTGTCAAGAACTTTTCTTTGTATTACGACTTTCAAATGTTTCACTTTATTTACTACTAGCGGTCCGCCCCGGCTTCGCCCGTGGTACATATTTCGCAATAAAAGGTAGCCTATGTCCTTTCTCGGGTATCAAAATATCTCCATACCAAATTTCATGCAAATTGGTTCAGTAGTTTAGGCGTGATTAAGTAACAGACAGACAGACAGAGTTACTTTCGCATTTATAATATTAGTATGGATTTGGTATACAGATCACCGTTATTTTATGCAAACCGCTATACTGCTATGAAATATTCATTTTATTTTTATCTCACTGCGAAAGAGACAAAAATAATTTTCTATGAAATATACAGAAAATTAATATTACACTTGATAATTTGAGAATTGTTGTTATTATTTCATGAGTTAAACAAGTCATTAAAATTAGAAAGAGCATTTGTGAATAGATACTGCAAACCCATCCTTGGCGAGCTTGACTTGAATACTACTGCTGAAATTATTTATGACATGACTAGCCGCTCCGCGCGGTTTCACCCCCGTGGCTCCTCTCCTGTTGGTCGTAGCGTGATGATATATAGCCTATAGCCACAGTATTACAATGTTATTTCCTACAGTAAGGAATCGCCTTTGATGTCGCGCGATGCCGCCGCCAGCGTAGGTACTTACGCTGCCACACGAAAATACGCTAGGGTTGCAACAAATGGGAAATAAAACAATTGTGATTATTAATATTATGATGAAATCATTTATTCATATGTACATTCAAAATAATTGCAATTATTAAATCTGATGTAATTATTTGTTCATAAATATATAATTACAGATATTGCACTGCTAAATATTATTTACGTGGACACTTTATTTTTGGATGTTCTTAATTGTATATTATACCATTTAACTAAGTAATGCATTCGCATTGGGATGTACAATCTGATTAGAAAATAATGAGGACGACATATACATAGCTTTGATTTTAATTCAACAGATACAATTAATACAATCTTTCTGAAATATTGTTTCCTTCTGGGATTTCAATGTAGATTTACATCCGTAAACGGAACAGTTTTTGCGCGCCATAATAGAATATGTAAGTACCTGTGTATAATAAAATTATTACACAAAAAATACGACTGCGTCGTCCTTTCGCGATAGTTAATGCAAACTCAGCGTGATTGCATTAAGCGGCCCGCGTCGCCCGACCCCCCGCCAGTTCCCCTCCGTTTCTCTGCACAAGTACATTCGTCGCCATACTGTAGGAAATATGGTAATACTGTGCTATAGCCTTCCTCGATAAATGAGCTATCTAACACCGAAAGAAATTTTCAAATTGGACCAGTAGTTTCCGAGATTAGCGCGTTCAAACAAACAAACTCTTCAGCTTTATAATATTAGTATAGATTGAGTTAGTTTACGATTTTAGCGTTTATTTCAAAGAGCATTGTAATTCTGTAAGGCTCTCCTGCTTGTATAAGGGAATGTTATAACTAAATACGAGTTTTCTTATTTTCCAACTGTGCTAACACTGTTTGTTTTCATATAGAAAAATGCAATAATATGGTCGGTCGGTTTTACCCACAATGTGGGTTGGTCTTAGCGTCATGTTATATATAGCCTATAGCTTTCCTCGATAAATGGGCTATCTAACACCAAAATAATTTTTCAAATCGGACCAGTAGTTCCTGTGATTAGCGCTGTCAAACAAACAAACAAACTCTTCAGTTTTATAATATTTGTATAGATTGATATTACACATTAATGTGCAGAGGTTGTGCATCTTTCAGAGGTCTCAGAATTTAGGTTAGAGCTTTTGTAGTTCGTCTTTTTGCTACCGTCATAGAAACTCGGTCACCTCAGTTTAGATTAGTTGTAAGAAAGGAAAATTTGGGAGATATTTGGATGCGATACGAAGATTTTGTGAAGTATATGAGAAACTTTTACAGAATAGAAAAAAATCGATAACCAGGCGGAATTCTGATATAATCAAATATTTTAATATTTGCCTGTATGCCTGTGTAGAGCTTATAATGCTCTTCGAAACTTTAAAATGTAAAGTTACTCAATATTTTAGCACCTATAAATGGTTATAGTTGACGCGTTTTATTCTACTCTTTTTAATGAAAATATCGTCAACTCTGTAACGAAAATTTCCTCATTATTATTATTTTTTTTACAATTTAGCTTTTGTTTCTGAGTTTATGTATAGTATTATATCCTACTAATATTATAAATGCGAAAGTTTGTGAGGATGTGTGTGTGTGTATGTGTTACTCTTTCACGCAAATACTACTGAACCGATTACAATGAAATTAAGCACACATATAGAGGGTAACTTGGATTAACACATATAAGTTTTATCCCGGAAATCCCACGCGAACGGAAACTATGCGGGTTTTTCTTAGAAAACGCGGGCGAAGCCGCGGGCGGAAAGCTAGTGTAAGATAATGTTAGCGTCAAAGAAAAATTAATTGATGAAGTATGTAGTTGATGAGTATAAGCCAATTAGCACCAGCTTTCTATTTTCCTAGATAAGGTAGAAAGTTCTTAGCTATTAATTGTATGAAAAACCTTTGCGTTTTTCTTTTTAATTTTATTAAGCGAAGAATTGATATATTTCGGTTGAATAAGTAAGGTTTATATCCATACTAATATTATAAATGCGAAAGTAACTCTGTCTGTCTGTCTGTTACTCAATCACGCCTAAACTACTGAACCAATTTTCATGAAATTTGGTATGGAGATATTTTGATACCCGAGAAAGGACATAGGCTACTTTTTACCCCGGGAAATAGGATAGGTTTTATCCCGGAAATCCCACGGGAACGGGAACTATGCGGGTTTTTCTTTGAGTGCGCGGGCGAAGCCGCGGGCGGAAAGCTAGTAATATATATATAGGCTTTAAATGTAATTCGTGTAATTTGTAACATATTCAATATTGTTTAAACTATTTTAGTTGAATAACTAGGTAAATTATAAATGGAATTTGTACTGTTCATGACGGTGCATTTAGACCAAACTAACATAGAGCTATAGCTAGAGCAAGAGCATTCTTTCGTGATCTTCTAGTGTAAATGAAAACTCGTATTCAGTGTTGTTCAGTATTAGAACATTGCATAGAATCTTTTGGAACGCAATAAGAAAAACGAAATAATGCTCTACGCCTGTTTACACCAAAATAATTTGACATACTTAGTGGGGTTAGAATGAGCATTCGCTCGTTTGACCCGAATGCACCGTTATACAAATGGCGTAGTTTTAAAACTAATTTATCAATGTGAAAAAGGCATCTCTGTTATTAAAACTTATTTGATGACCACAAGGTTTCATCCAAAACGAATAAATCCAAAATGCCCAATAAAAAACATGTTGTAAGCAGTAAGATTCTACAATTTTGTTAATTAATTATCTATATTTGTAAGGGCATATTTCACCTATGAAATATTACTCAAACCAGTAACATGTCGAAATTATCGTTTTTGCTTGAAAGAATAACAAGCACACAGAAAAGGATACAGAGGCTTTTTATTATTATTAATAATTATTTTTTCTCATCCCACCTCTTTATGAAGTTGTTTTAAAAATTATATATTGAACTGCGGTTGATATAACTTTTAATGAGTGTATTTTTACTTGGTTGTTAGTGGTGAATTTTTATTACTACCGTTCTACAGGTTCTGAGCAAAAGTAAAAACAAATTCTGATAATTATAGCACAAGTTATTAATATGTAGAGTTATTATTTAAATATAGTTGACTAGTTATCGTAAATATATTTAAATTTTAAAATAAACCTATAGTTATGAAGAGAACAATTACCTACACAACTTATTCCTGAACTTAGTTTCTAAATCCTACAATTTGACTCTCAAGCTCTATGTATGTACTTACTCATAATAATGAATCATAGCGAAATCTCGCGTTAACTACTACTTGCTATAAAACCAAGCAACGCTTCTGCGCATCGATCCATCACACGAATCGATTTTCATCATTACGACTTGTATTGAAAAATCATCAATTTTCACATGCGACATTATTGCGTGACGTCACGAGCCGCTAAGGCACGGGTTGGAGCGACGTTGCCGCGCCGCTGCAGGAATGCGGCCGCACGTTGCCAAGTCTACGGCGCGGTAATATAATATAACAGCATTCTATCTTCATACAACGGAGTCATACCTACGATTCGAGCGGCGTATATAAGTATGGTACTAAATGTTGGGGAGATTAGTGTGATTTTGTAAACAATGAATGTTGAATATAATTTTATTTTTTAGTACTTATAATAGAGTCCAGTCAATAAATGCATAAATCTAATTATGTACTTAATAGAGTTAAGCTCCAAAAAATATGACATAGGTTTTTCGATTCGGAAAGATGTATACGAAGATTAACTAGCAAAAAAATTCAATACCTAGGTAGTTTTTAATGAATTAAGTTGCGGAAAAGGACGTTTTTGATAGAGACGAGACTATTAACATTAATTATGGAGGCTTAAAAATACATTCCCGTCTGGGGAAAGTTTTATATCCCATTTTTCAACAAAGGGCTATTGTTAATAGACAAAACTTTCCTGACGTCCAACTTCAATATTGAACATAAAACGTTTTAATAATTGCTCTATTAATTTAGATTCTTCGAATAAGTACCTAGTAAGTAAACAGGTACATATATTAAATTTTTTTTGTTGCTATTGAAAGTACAATGAAATTATAGAGTTCAAAAGGATCACGTTGCAGTCGGTAATATAGTTTCTAAAAATGCAAAATGTTTATTTCTTTTATTCATTTAAATTTAAATAATGAATTTTCTCAAAGGTGTTCATAATATTCATTAGGTTTTAGCGGAGTTTTTTTTGTATCTATTATAGCCATGAACGTCGAACTGTTGGTTTATAACGTGAAACGTCCTTAGCGAGTTTCTTTTAATGTAAAGTTTGAATGAAAACAAGAATGACTTCGTTCTAAATATTCTAAAAGCAGCGAGCTAACTAATTGCACAATTAGTCTTTTTAATTTGTTCTACAATAAAAAATCTGGAAAGAAACTCAAGTTTGCTTAGAGAGGATATAAAAATTTAAAATACCAAAGCGTGCACGGTGCAGCCCCATGCGTGTTGTATCTACGCAAGCGATAATGCCGAGTGCATTGGGCGGCTGTGCGAGTCCGCCATTTTGTTTATACGTGACACGCGTCGAGCGTCATCCTTCAATGCGAATTCCTTTTCGAATACGAATTTAGAATTTCGACCATAGATTATAAAATGTTTGTTTAAAAAAAGTTTGCTATATAGCGTTTTATATTTTTAGTAATTAATGTTATAAGTAGTATGATTTAATATATTTTTAAGTACCTGTGTATTGTATAGTTATGTAAAGAGGCATGTGACTATATTATAGGTACGTCTAGAGGTCAAATGAAAGTTACACGGACTTTGTTTTGTTCATTTGATGTTATATTGATTACAGCGCCTCTTTAGTATATTATTATTTATTACTGTAACATACGTAATAAAAATCTTTAATGGCGTTTTAACGATTACCCAAGCGGTTTTCAAATTATTGTTGTTTTTGTTATCTATGTTCTTTTGGTTTTAGATTGAAAAATTGTACAATGCCCGATTATAAATGTAATTTATAATAATAATACAATGTAATAATTACGTAAACATTGTCGATGTTCGTTTTGAATAACAAATGCGTTGTTCATATAAATTATAAAATGCATATTGTAATTTCTTCGTTTTATATTCATGGAAAATGAATTGTTAAAATAAATGATACAATTTGCTTATAAATGTGATACGTATATCATATTTTAGTTTGTTTGATACAAAACTCTATCAAAAACAAATTAAGAGAATGTGAAGTAGGTACCTACCTAAACAAAATGTTATTTGAGATTTTACACGAAATTCGTCCTTTATAATTAATAGTTCTAAACAGACAAACTATAAGTACCTAATTATAAATCGCAGTACCTACACGATTATTTAGATTCACCTGTATAGGTACAATATGTTTTTTACAATTAAATTGTGAAGAAAGTAAGAAATCGAAGTCGAATAACGTTTATTTATGTGTCTAAAATAAAGTGTTTATTACGATTTACGAAGATCATTTCATACACCCAATTTATAATTCAATATATTATTACAAAATGGAATTTTCCAAGGTGGAGGCTGAAAATATTGATATAAAAGTTATATACATATATATTTAAGCAACGTAGATGGAAGGTCGGTAGATGGCGACACAAGGCTTGAAAGAAGCGTCCTTACCGTTATCTTTTGTTTACTATAACTTATAATAAACATGAGCCAGTTGTTTATGAGATGGATATATACATACATACATACATATGAGTTAATAGTCTGGAATTAAAAGTATGTGAGGATTTAGTTATAGTTTAGATAAGGGTGGGTATTTGCGTGGATTTAGGTTTTTTCTAACTAAAATCGATGTTTTATTTATTTAAACAGACATTTACAAGTGATATTAAATGTCATCTTATATATAAAATTCTCGTGTCACAATGTTAGTCTGCATACTCCTCCGAAACGGGTGGACCGATTCTCATGAAATTTTCTGTGCATATCGGGTAAGTCTGAGAATCGGCCAACATCTATTTTTCATATGTACCACGGGCGAAGCCGGGGCGGACCGCTAGTATAAATATAAAATAGATCAACTTACTCTATTTCTACGGGGTTCCATTCATTATGATGCAAAATATTTTTATGTATTGCGTCGTAATTTAAATACTTACCTACGTTTATAGTCATTCAGTTTAATATTTTATGGAAAAAACTGTGAATAGTATATTCACGCTAATATAAAAAAAGTTATTGTAATCTTAATCTTAATACTATTATAAAGGCGAAAGTTGTATGGATGTATGGATGTTTGTTACTCTTTCACGTAAAAACTACTGAACCGATTACAATGAAATTTAGCACACATATAGAGGGTAACTTGGATTAACACATAGGATAGGTTTTATCCCGGAAATCCCACGGGAACGGGAACTATACGGGTTTTCCTTTGAAAACGCGGTCGAAGCCGCGGGCGGAAATCTAGTAGTTTATACTTGTCATTAAATTAAACTGTTTGTAAATACTAAATATTAATATTCTCAAACTCAAACATTTATTTATTCAACTAGACTTAATTTAGTGCTTTTGAAGCGTCAAAATACAGAAAAATAATAATTTACCAATTAAGTACTCATAAGTAAATCGATAGAAAGAATTTAACAGATAAAGTGGGAGTTTCTTTGTTTACGAAACGTAGGCTCTCGGAGTTTCTAGAAGGTATATAATTATGTAGGTAGAGCTTAATTTTTTTTTGTTAAATTAAAAAAATTCCTTTAATGTCGAATGTACAAGAAAAATAATGATAAATATGTTTATTGCATAATAATAATTAGTAATTTCACTTGCTGAGTCACGTCTGCTCTTAAAGGGATATTTTATCCATCTTTTTAACAATTCTTAAATCCTCAGTCACAAGTTATATATAACCTATCTAGATAAACGGTCTATCCAGCATAGAAATACATTTCCATTCGATTCTATTGTTACTGATATTCGCTCGTTCAATCAAAATAAGTTAGCTTGCACTAACTCAAAAAAAAATGATACTATGAGAATATGTACTCAATAAGAAACGTCTGAACCTGTACCTATGTAATGAAAATTAATCTGAATACTTACATTAGTAAAACTTTCCACTATTTCATGGATTCGCTTAATCCTTCGCTGAAATTTAGACCGCGTTGTTACTCCAATTCGAAAGCTTTCTTATCTTATCTACCTTGCGTTTAAATAGGTATATAAATTATTATGTATTTGTATTTAGGAACAGTTAATATTCGTATGTTTCTCTTCTAAAGTTGTAAAAGTCAATTCAAAATATCATTAATTTTGTTAGACAATCACACCTAAATATTTGAAATTATATACATACATACATTTACAAAATTTTACATTGTTTCAATATTTTGTCACCAATTTCATTTACAGCGAAGTTATTTAGGTTGAAAATGCTCTCTAAACGTAAACTTGCCAAATAAACGAACGTAGCTCGTATATTATAAAAAAAAAAACAAATACATTGATTGTAGATAAGAAAGAAGAAGGATTCATTGCGACCGAATGTTCAAAAAATTGTGAAATGGATACAAAGAATACATAGGTATTTAATTAGTGTACATTTTTGTCTTATATCTCTGTTTATAACTGGGTGGTTCCTATTTTTTTGGTTTATATGTTAAGAAACGAAAATTGACGATTCTATACCTTCTATTTTTAAGTTTTCCCGTTGTTCTTCCTCCAAATATTAATATACACTAAAACGTATGAAGTCGAAGAAATAAAACATAAAGCATGGAGCCTTTCAATAAAATTTTTCCTATGAATAAAATAAAATCAAGAACGTATTTAAAAATTGTTTGTCTTGTCTTCGAATGGATCTGGAAAATAACTTAAAATTTATAAAAATTTAAAGAAGTACTTTTAAAAATATAGTATAATACTAGCGGTCCGCCCCGGCTTCGCCCGTGGTACATATGAAAAATAGATGTTGGCCGATTCTCAGACTTACCCGATATGCACAGAAAATTTCATGAGAATCGATCCACCCGTTTCGGAGGAGTATGCAGACTAACATTGTGACACGAGAATTTTATATATAAGATATGTATTTTTTAAAACTGAATCTCAGTGTTAGATTAGCAGGCGTCGATCCCAGTAATCTATTATTTACATAACAAAGACCTTGGACTATCGTTATCTTACGACGACAAGTAACTTCGCTATTAATTGTTTGATTGTACCAGATGTTCAATGGGCATAATTGATTGGGAGAAAATTATTTTGAAGTCTCTGGTCTTTCTTGATAAATATTAAACAGTAAATAGACATGTAAATATCGATTGGTCCTGAAAGGTTATTGTAACTAAAAAATATGAAGCAATTTTGAACACCCTAAATAATATTTTAAACATTTGGAGATACAAGAAACTTTACTTCTTAAAGTTGAAATGCCCAAAACGCAAAAGCTACTTACGTAAGTTTTTCGTCAACCTACTATTATTTACTTTATCCTTATATAGGTAGTGAATAAATATACTTCTTCTCTTATACAGGGTGTCCCAAAAAGTAGTGATGAACGGAAGCTGGGAGGTAGAGGACCTAGAGAGCTATCCGAATCACCCCCATGTATGTTATGCGATTTTTCGTATTTTCGGAGTTATGACATTTTTTTCAATTTTTCATCTATCGCTGAGTACGATGAGATTTTTATTTATGGTGACGTGACTTATTGCGTTAGATGCTTGATTTTTTTTTGTGTGGTAAGCTGAAAGATAGGCCAATTCAGTATGGTAACATTTACTATCGTTAGATCTTCGAATGGAATAAAAAAAGAATTAAATGCCAAGAAAGATAAAATTACCCAGTATGTTCACAACTTCAAGGGCCCATAAAAAAATAAAATCACATAAAAAAAGTTTTCCATTTGGCTTTTAAAAACTCGCTCTATCTATCAGGTAGCTACCCTAAAAATTTCATTTTATTATTCAGAAGGCTTCAATCGAAAAATTGAAATCTAAATGTGGTAAGTGCAAAAATTTTATTAACATGATGATCATTAAAACCAAATTAAAACCCATAAATAGGTGTTTAATTACCAGAAATTTTTAAAATAACCCCGCTGTTGCTCAATGCAAGTGCGACATCACCGTAAAAAGTTGTCTTTTAAATGTCTGAAT
>CAJQZN010034611.1:0-14495 GCA_907164685.1 Colias eurytheme | reverse complement strand
TAGATCTGTGCAATTAATTTCCAAGTTTGGAAGGTCATTTGTATTTTCACTTTCAGGTTAGTTATAGAAATCCGATGATTAACTTCGCAGTAGAATTAATGTGATTATAAATTTGTAGACGCGTGAAATCGTTGGTTAACTTTATAACCTTGAATCTAGAGCTTTTCATTTTATGGCGAAACTAATTCAATGTTTATAGAAACGTTAGTAATTACAATTAGTTATTAGTTGAATCGTAAACCCAGAATACAATCAATGTCGCAATACATAATATCAAATTATTCACCTGTTTTGATTATACAAAATGATTCGTATTCCTTTATAGTTTATACGAATACTGGAGTTTTAGTTAAGTTCTTTACGTGCTGGACGTTATAAGAAAATCGTTCTCTAAACATAATTCTTTTCTCATAAAATAAATGAGGACCTATTATTTCTCATGTATGATGAAAAACGCAGAGAGCCATTCCTGTTATAGCTTTGCCGCTCTTTTCTCCCGGGAACAAGAAGTAATGAGATGTTGCCTGTTCCGTGATTAAAGAAATGGGAAAAATCTTATCAGCTACGATGTTATGATTGCTAGCTAAATTGAAGGTAGTTTTAAAAAATGTTCTAGGAAAAAGGGAACAATTTATAACAAGAAGGTTAAGAGATTTTACATTCATAAACAATTGTTTCCTATTTATTACACACGTATAAAATTCTAACATGATCTGTAATCAGTAAATTTTAAGGTGCTTCTTTGCTTACGCTTCTTTTGCGAGGCAGAAATATAACCTAGGTATTTAATATTTATGCCACCGTTGCACCGTTTAAGAAGGACTGCTACCGTTCCGAACAATACTCGGATAAATAAACATAAATAATATTGAAAGTTGTAACGCTACAGAGCTTTCACTTGGGGAAAGGGCATACGAGTTATATAACTTGTTCCATTTTTTAAATATATCGATACCATTATGGAGATTGGAGTATGTCATTAAAAATGAAGATAACGTATAATTAATGTAGGATATTTATTTTATCTCTTATACAGTTGTAACAATCACTGAAAAAGCTTTACAAAAGCTTTGTGATAATATATTTTATCTATACTTGCGGACCGCTAGTATTCAATACATATTTTTTTGAGCACATCTGAATCGTTTATCACATCTCGTGTCTATTCATCTTTGTTCTTTTTTTCTATTTAGAAAATGATTTGCGATGAATATTATCTGCAATTGTCTTCTAACTGCTTATATTTCTGTACATCGTGCTTTTCTCTCACGCTTTAGAGGATTCACAAAAGATCGTGTCTATGACATTTAGGTTGGTATTAGCGGTTTAACGAACTTTTAGTCAAGTTCTATGGTTACTACGTTGTAGGTAGGTACGATAGATTACAAAAGCTTACATAAAATAGCAGTTATTTTTTTACAAATGCATCAGTATAATAACTTTTGCATCCGTATTTCGATTGAAGTAATCCTTGTCTTTGTCGTCATACAAACTTAGAAACTAGGCATAAATGAGCTTTTGTAGAGGATAATTTTACAACTGAAATAAGTAAAGGATAGGAGGAATAAGTATAGGGATGAAAAGTTGAAGATTACAAATATTTTTATGTACTTGTCAACAGATTATTGCTGTCATTACCGGTATGCACGCAGAGGCTCCTTGTGCTTCTCTTTGGCACATTTCGAGTGATGGCCTCCAACGCTGATAAAGCAGGTTTGATATATTTTTTTAGTTTTGGTTTACCTACATGTATAAAAATTTCATCCAGAATCCTACAGGAGTTTGATCGACCTCAATTATTTTTAACTAATGAAACTTTAAATTTCTAAAAATATGTGAACGGAAATCGGATAAAATAAGAAGTTCCAAATAATTATAAATCTAGCCGTAAAACTTATTGGGTGCTATTATTTATATGCATAAGGAGAGTAGCTATAATATTTTTTGGTTGACACGATTTGTATGACACGATTAATCTAAGTCGCTGAAATTTTTATGTCTCCAGGACAACTATGATTTAGTATTCATCATATACGACACTACGTATAAGGTCTAATACAATAATTGTATAATTTTTCTTGTATTATCTTAATTCCCTCGAAAGTGAGCGTTCCAGAGTATGACCTTACGCTCACGGTTCTCAGTAAAAAAATGGGAACAATGAAACCGAAAATAATTAGTGGTAATTTCGCCAATTACGAGCGTCGGCGTGGGCGTCGATGTAATGATGCAACGCTAAGCGCTCGCGATCATTCCATCTGGCCCGTAATTCCTAAGTGGGACTCGGGTTTGATGAGTTAAGTGTTGATGCTGGGCATTTTTGTGCAAGGCTCATGTAAACAGAAAATAAAGGAGTAAATGGTAGTAGATTAGAAATTATCTCGAACAATTCAAATTTCTAAATCTAGTCTTAAAGTGTGAAATGACTGATATTTCGATTTATAGTCTTAGCCCTAAAACATAATGTTCATCACATTATTTTTTACAATCCATACGCGTGAATTCATTTGCTACATTCTATATCATTCATATCCTACTTCTATATACTCGGTATACATGAAGTCTGAAAGTCAATTGCAAGATATTTTAGAATTTTTAATTATTTGTGTCTTCTGTAGTACTTTCAGTTCAGTTTCACAATAATTTTCAATTGCTCTTCTGACCTGACCTGATTTCTTCTACATAGTACATAAACAAACTATACTTCCTAAGGAAACGATGCTCTCAGTCCAATTTCCTTACATCTTATATCATGTATTATCATCTCATATGATAGTATTGGCAGCCCTGTTTCTGTCGGTCTTCCGTTTACATACGACACTCGATGATGTGATTGACCCACTTATGAGATAGTGTGTAATCTTCTGAAGTTTGGGAAGTCGAATTTTACATAATGTTACATGGATTTTGTAACGCATTCCTTATTTGTTTACATTGTTTTATGTTGACTCGTGTTAATTGGAGCTCCTTTGAAGCTCATGTCTTCGGAAATGTATGGTGTATAACATTATCTACTTAAAATGCTTGAAATTATGAATGTCAGCGGCACAACTTTTGGCGTTCCTCCTGCAAATATTGTTATCGCTTCATGCTAGATTTTGTGAAATTAAAAATGAATGAGAATCCACACTTCATCTCTACCTGTGTTTGTATAAAGATCTGAATTGATAAGTTTACAAGATAGTCGTGCCGAATTCATCATTTTTATAAAATTCAGCTATGTATAAATATCAGAGTGAATTATATCCACTCATTTTTATAGAGTATTTTCGTGAACGACATTAACCGGATGTTCATAGATTTTCTGGGTCAAGCGCTGAACTATTCGGGTGCCAAATATAATATTTTTATCAGCTCATCTATAACATTCCGGCTATTGAAGAATGCCGATTGCCGCTATTATTGTGTTTACGTTATATCGTGTCTACGCTCGCGCTGGACAAAATCGTTTGTCTATGACGCATTATTAATGACCTTTATAATTGTTGCTATTTGTTCTTCTGTAGCGTTGGCGCCTGTTTTAAATGCCGCTTTACGTGCATTTTCATTAGATGTGTTGATAGCTAATTGTTATTCTCTTACGATCGGTGTGGTATAGGCAGTCGATTAATTAAATTGTTAGGAATTTGTCTTTTATTGGAAAATTAGAGAAGACAAATGTGATATGTGAATGAAAAAGAACCGGCCAATCAGTGAAACGATAAGGAAGAAGGAAACGAACGTTCGTTTCCCGGCTGGGATGGTCTATTAATTCTAAATCTGTTCAGCTCTGTCATTATGTGTGAACATATTAAGCAAATCTTTATTACACTTTCAAATCATGTCTTTTTGAATTTGTTTGTATGAGCACTTGGCTTGGAAGCTATTAGAAAATAAATTCGAAAAAAAATGTATTTTTTATAAACGAAGTAGTGTCTTATGTCTGCTCTTTTCCTACAAATTATTTTCAACACGCGCTAGGAAGTACTCCCGGGCAATTTGCAAATTTCCTTCCACGTTATTGAATTTAAGTTATTCACGATTGTGTTTTAAATGGGGCATTTTTTTACCTTGTCACGCATATGCAACGAAACGTAACGTATAGTTACGTGTATTGTTCACTGCCATCCGTTGTCATATTCCATTAGCGTTTTTATCTATGCCTGTTCAATTGAGTGTGAATTGTGACTTATTATGGTGGTTCCCGTTGCTGTGGGCGCTTCCGTTTCTTTTATACGCTGGTTGGATGTTCATTTGTTTGGAAAGTTTGCGTAGACGTATAATGGGGTATATAACTACATATTTAATATTTGGTTGTTAGTTCTATCATCCATGGATCTACTCCCTGCGTAAGTTTTACAAAAAAACTGGTTACATTCCTTGTTTTGGTAGATTATTAAGGTTAAGATGATCTATAAAAGGATATTTATTGAAACTTTTTATTCAACCTTCGTGTTATATCCACGTACATTATTATATTTGTTCAGAGCATTGCATTGCATTACATAATGTTCAATCAGTCCCCTTTAGCGACAGGGGGACGTCAGACGTGCGTCCTTTATTTGTGAATCCATTAATATGGGTATTGGGTATATGTAATGCATATGTTATTATCTCAATATTGACGTCTTATTTTTACTAAAAAGTTTAAAAACGAAACGATGGAGGTATTTGTTTGTACATTTTTCATAGGCAAGTGAAATTTATTTTTTTATATTAGTAGGTATGCTACCTATGTATAATAATCAGATATTATTGTTGTGTTGAAATTATTCTTGATTTTTTCAAATATACAAATATTGTCGAATTAAAAACTAACATTAAGAATAACATTAAAAAGGTTGCAAATTAAATTGATTGATTATTACAAATTAAATCGACATAAATATTGTGTTACTAATTACACGCTATTTATTCACAACACGTAGGTACAATGTAGTTGTACATACATTTTACCGATTCAACCGTGCCGAGCCTTGTGTTCGATTTAATTCACTTTCCACAACCATTACTGACTAATTGCCGGTTTATTATAACATCATTAGTCATTACTATCAGAGATGGTTATTTTTTGCATCAATAAAATTTTATTGCTCCCTGAATTTTATTGGAATATAAAAGTTGACAAGACTATTTAGTATTTAGTTTTTAATGTTAATTGCTCGAACGATTGATCGTGTTGTTAAAATATAATTGAGAACTTTCACCGTTTAAAAGATTACAGCTGTTATGGATACATTTTATTGTTTAGATTGCTATCCAATGGTAGTATGATTGGAGCATCTCTTTCATCTATATTCTATGGTATTTCTATCGCCCTCGCTCGTCGAAGGCAATGAATAATTAAACTTTGGCGTGAACTTTAAACTTTGTATTGATTATTGACACGTTATGGGTTCATGATGAGTGGATCTGTAATGATAGAATTAAAATAGCATCGATTTTTTATTACAAACGAAATAATAATACTGCTATAATACACCATGGTAACTCCCTGATTCGATCAGCTGTCCTTGCCTGAAAGAGCAACAACCATCCATCCACACATTCCTACAATTTCGCGTTTATAATATTACCAAGGAGAGATACATATAGCCCAATATTTTGTGTGTATAATGTTTGTAAGGATATAGCCCAATATCTAACCCACACACGGATTTCAGGTACGGGCATGACGTCAGAAGCGCTCGGCGTGTCGGTGGCGCCTTCGTTCTTCCACTCTTGCGTGTCGGATGGAAAGACTGCCACTATGGAAGATGTGCAGCGGTTCAAGGTTGGTGACTATGTGTGAAGTGACGTTTAATTGCGTGTGGTTAGTAGGTGTTAAGGGTGTGTGTGTGTGTATGTATGTATGTTATAAAAGATGTACACTTGAAATGGGTGGTGTGTGTGTTTGTTTTTTTTATAGATGGTTTAAGATAATGAGTGATAGGATAGTGCAGATTATGATTGTGAGCAGTCTGAGTTACTAAGTCATTTGCTAACTACAAACAATATGAAGGTAGGCTTTATGGTAGTAATGTCATGAGATTTCGTAAAAGGCCAAAAGCATCCAGCAAATCGTCTTGAAAATATAAGAACCAGCTATTTAATCGAATTATGTTTCATTTCAATTTGTTTTCAAAAATTTATTCCAAAATATTAATATTCCAAAATAAAAGTCCTCAAATATAAAATCGGCATTACATATAACCAAACCGTTTTATCATCACAATTGCAATGCACAAACTCGACTTCCCGTTCTTCAAACGCCCAAGTATAAAGGTACTTGAGTTATCTCGTTAGCCGTTATCAGTAAAGATCGGGGTCCCTTATCAGCCACACAATACACGCCGTAAATACGCTCGTGCTTTCCTTGATAAGTCATTGCAATTAGATAATATTGCATTATTTTCTTGCAATTTTGAGATATTACCTATTTGACCTACAGCTTCATAGGCCCGTGCACCTGTAGTAGGAACATATGATATTACTAGCGGTCCGCCCCGGCTTCGCCCGTGGTACCTACATGTTTAAACTATCCAGCTATCTCTCAAGTTGGATCGAACTGCACATGGTGTGCGAATTTTATTATAATCGGTTAAGTGGTTTAGGAATCCATAATTGAGGACAAACATTGTGACACGAGATTTATATATACATATGTACATATTAAGATTAAGATGATCTGATAATGATGAATTGATAGTTGAGATGGTTGTTTACGCAGTTCATTATTAAGATGCTATATCGTCTAAGCGCCTAATCTTATTACTGTATAAATAATTAATCGATATTTTATAGTTGTTGTGGACTAATATCTTCACTTATAACGTCAATATTGGTTTTCTTTTATGAGGTTGCTTGCAGAAAATAGATAAAAGCAATAAAAACTTTATGCATTGTACAATCACAACGTATTTGTGTAATATTGAATAAATAGTATTATATTATAAATTAAAAAAAAAAAATAAATTAGGTACCGCCGGTATTTCATACTATGTATTGTGTTATGTGTAAATACGTTTCGTATTTATAATATCATTGCATTGTTTATTTAAAATAATTTGGTAATGTAGATTGTAATTATAAGACACCTTATTTCTAATGCAAATAAAGTCGTTTTTAGGTAAATTATGTTTTGAAATTTTGTTGATTAATTGTTGAATTACAATTTCGTTCACGAGTGTCTTAACATTATGTATAATTTAGTTGATGCTTCTTGTAAATACATAGCTTTAAACACAATTGTTCAATACATGCAACCGAAGGCCGAAGTGTGTGTAAGTATTCATCGTATTATAGTATTATTAGTGTAGTAGTGTGTGTGTAATAGGTATGAGTAGAGTGACAGTCTTCGTTCAATCTTATAGTGTAGCAAAGTAAAATCAAGCGTTCCTTTGATCTGTATCTTCTCGATGTCTATCTCTTTATTGTTTTTCGATTAATATAGATGATTAGCTTTTCCTTATCTATATTGTTAGAACTGAGAACCTATAAGTCTTACGCTAGAATAAATTATTTGTTCTCTAGGTTTATTACAGGAAATACTGTAGTTGCTGAAAGCGCCGCTTGCAATGTTTGTAATTTGTATGTGTGACTAGCTGTGCCCCGCGGTTTCACGCGCAATGCTCCGCTCCTGTTGGTCTTAGCGTGATAGTCTAGCCTTTCTAGATAAACGGGCTATCTAACACCGAAAGAATTTTTCAAATCGGACCGGTAGTTCCTGAATCCTGAGATTATCGCGTTCAAACAAACAAACTTCAGCTTTATAATATTCTTAGTATTAGTATTGATTAGAATTTAGTGCTTTCGCCTTACATTTTCCGCATATTAGGGCTTGCTCACAGACAAGCCGTTAAATGTATACAAAATTAACCGCTCATAAATAAGCCCTGAACCAAATAAGGGTCATCTATGTCTTTCAATATTACAGTGCAGTTGTTCTTTATGACGTCGTTTAATGCTGTAAATATCCTATACATATAACGTCGCTTTACTTTATCACTAATTTATATAATTACTAGCTTACCGCCCGCGGATTCGCTTGCTTTGTTTAAAACCCAATAAATTATATACTAAAACCTTCCTCTTGAATCACTCTATCTATTAAAAAACCCGCATCCAAATCCGTCGCGTAGTTTTAAAGATTTTAGCATACAAAGGGACATAGGGACAGAGAAAGCGACTTTGTTTTATACTATGTAGTGATGATATATCGGTCAATTAAGGAAAGCTGGCATGTTCACAGTACTCACACTTATGCAATTTCACTTACAGTATGTTCAAAAATAAATGCGACTCTAGTTTCATTTTAGACTTGAATTGTAAAATGGTGCGTTGTAGATAAATATATGCAAATATAATTATGAAAGCTCTCATAATTTACCTGTAAAATTATAATTTAAAAGTAAATAAATTGATGACCTTAATTATTTATTCTAATATAGAGCCCCACGGAAATGAATTTTATTTCAATTACATCACCCTGTATTTATAAACAATTGCAAAATAAAAGCTACACATAGGCCGGGAGATACTGACACAAAATTTCGGGTCATTTGTAACAGAATGGCGGTTCTACAGGGGTCTTATTACGCAATGACAAAAAGAGAAATGATGATCAGAACGCTGGTACCGGCGGACTAATCGCGTGGGCGTTAGTCGAACTCGTCGGATAAATAGCGAAAGTCAAACGATTTGTAACACAAAAATTTTAGAATTTACCGATAGCCCATAAAAAAGATGTAGGCGGTAGTGTCATGCCATACTTTTCCGGTGTAACTACGAATAAAATCTTACGATAAGAAAAAAATCTTATACACATTCGCCACCTCCCACAGGTATGGCATTATCACACTTCTATTTATAATCATTCAGGAGTTATTGAAAAAAAAAATGTAGGGTGGTACAAATCGTTTGGCGAGAAAAAAAATTCAAAAATTTGCAGACTTTCCGCGGTATGGCGACTATTTGGAATCGGCCGAAAAGTATGGCATGGCGATTTTAGTAAATAGTTGCACGACGATGGTTACCTGTGCAAAAGTTAGCCCGGTACAAATGGTTGAATTGTTTTTTTAAATCAACGCATTCACGTCGGTAAGGCGGACTGTAAGTCACATGGTAAAAGTATGGCATGACACTACCGCCTACATCTTTTTTAAGGGCTATCGGTAAATTCTAAAATTTTTGTGTTACAAATCGTTGGACTTTCGCTATTTATCCCACGAGTGTAACTAACGCCTACGCGACTAGTCCACCGGTACCAGCGTTCTGACCATCATTTTTCTTTATGTCATTGCGTACTAAGACCCCTCTAGACCGCCATCCTGTTACAAATGACCCGAAATTTTGTGTCAGTATCTCCCGGCCTAACATGTTCAATGTGTAAATGTGTTGACGTTCCAGCTCTTCTTAATATAGGTATACTATGCTATAATTTATGTATGTGCATTGCTTTATTATTGTTTGACACAAGGAAGTTTGCACACGCATGCCAGAGATAAGAGGTTAATTCACAAAAATTCGTTACTCACATCCTGCTATCGCTTGACTCATCTAAACGTATATTTAATTATGACGCACGTGTGATTTATGGCTTTCTAGAAACAATTTCTATTTATCTTATAGAGCTTATTTGTCACGCTATGTCAATATTTTTAAGTGTTCCAACGCACTTATCTTTGATAATTGATATAATATTGTTTTAGCTTCCTGTAGGTTATTGTAGCATTAATTTCAATTAAAAGCTATTATCATATGATAAAAAAACATAAAATTTGTATCCTCAAATTATATTATGTAGCTATTAAACACATTTTACACAACTACTATGAACCCAAGACGACGTTGCCCCACTTCGCAGAGCTACCATTTCTATGTAGTTTCATATGTTGCAGCTATTCTAACTTGTATTATGAACATGGTCCATGCCATATGTTATTTGTATGTATTACATATTCCTTACAACAGCTCAAAGAATAATTCAGCGCCGTTGCTCTCTTTTGGCTCCACAACTACATATTTTCACTCTTTATTCAGTATACAATTTTCTCTTCATACTGTTCTCTCCTACATACCTTAAACAAATAAACTATCCCCCAGGTGGCAACATGCATAATGCGACAGCTCATAGAACAATTCAGCACTAGCTATCTGATCTCTGGGCTTTAAAAAGTCTACATTTTTACACTCTTTATTCAGTACACATTTCTCTTCATACTATTCTCTCCTACATACCATAAACATATAACAAACTATCCCTCAGGTAGCAACACGCATAATGCGACAGCTCATAGAACAATTCAGCGCGGGCGATCTGTTCGGCCGCGACAATTACGAGTACTACGCGCGGGTCACGGGCCGCGTGTTGCGGGTTAAGGATGAGTGGATATGCTCCTTTAGGGACCCGCCGCCGCCCAGACATCATAGGGATCAAGAGGCGTATGCTAGTAAGTGGATGTAGATAATAGTTTATTTCTTATTTATTGACGTATGCGCGTAATTTTTTTTTCCTCATTTCATCTGCAATCAGCGGTTTTCGCTATATGCGGATGTGTTGTCAGGCAAAATTGGACATGTAAAGGAAACACTCCAGTGAGGACAACTGCTCTTCATATGCGCATAAATGATGTTAAATGTTTTAGGGTAAAGTAGGCGGTCTTATTGTTGAATAGCTATAATATAGCAAGAGATGCAAAATTGACCTCATTTTTTTTAAAGCATTTGTTTAAACTTAAGTGATAATATTTCATTTCATAAATGTGTAAGGAGGTATTTATTATTTAATTCATATGCATGTGTAGTTTAAATTCGATGAATTTCAAACTTGTCGTTTGTTATGTTTAGGTACCTACTTAAAAAACGTGAGAAAAATAAATTCTAGGTTAAGTCTACATCAAATTTAATATTATCAATGTCGATGATACTGATAAAATAAAGGTCACAATTCGCCACCTAGACAGATAAAGTAGCTGTACTATTTACAACCATTTATTGTTGTTTTGATAAAACATGTCCTCTAGTGAATTCAGATCCATATGTTTTTAAAAGAATTTATCTTACGTTAAAAGAAGTAGAAAGATATATGTTACTTATTTAATAACGTTTAAGAATATGCTTCATGTATGGCACAAAAAATGTTCTAGTTAAATCTTATCTATCTTGCAATCAGCTTCTTCGCTATAATAATAACGCAATCCTAAACAAATTAAAGTTTCAAAATTTTTTGTTTCACAAATTAATTTGCATGTAAATCCATGTAATTATTAGCACACTTGCGGTATAACATCAAAAATGTTTTAGCGATTAAAACGGAAACAATGCGCGTCTTCAGAAAACACGACGCGTTTGAATGGTGTGAAAAATGAACAATCCCACGGTTTTAGAAATACGCGGTAAAGTTGATTTTTGTACGCAAAAACATCCCGACAAGTCTAATAACCTTTACGGAGTTGACTTTTTTGTTGAGTAATTGTTGGGTTTGTTATACAATTTGATGTGGACATTTTGTAAATTGTAAGATGTATTGTCGTAATTTTTTGGTTATGTTTCGTTTTTTTATGAAATGGAATTTGTGTAGAAGGAACTATGGTCTAAATGAAGACATGATAATCCTACAATCACTCCATACTATTATACCTACGTAAATAGTTTTTGTATTTACTGTTTTATTGTATGATACACTAACAAGTAAATGTGGAATTGCAATATTTTGTCATTAAAAATCTTATAACTTCTTTCAGGACAATTATCACTGGAAGCAGAAAAAACCTGGTTGCAGTGTGAATGCGACCGATGGGGGAATAAGTATAATTTGGAAGGTTAGTAGAATATATTTACATATTTGCATATAAATGTTCTTAATTACAAAATAATATAAGGAAATGAGTGTGAAATATGCATGGAATAATTAATTTCCCAAAATCATATTTAATAATAATTGTGTAAGAATTAATTATCATTCTAAATATTATTTACATATTAAAATGGAGTAACGGTCAGTTTAAAATGGGTTTAAAAACCGGTTTTCAGTCATAACAATATCTTCCACAGGTCGTGTTCATGAAACCCCTTAAAGTTGCTAAAAATACCTCAAAATTAATAATAATTTTACTTATAAAGTCAAAATTTTTGGTGAGTTTAAACTATAAAATTAAATAACAAATTGTCGTACACATGTAACAAGGGGGTGGATAAGTACATACTGTAGTTTTGATTAATTTGTGTTTCATAATAAAATAGTTATATATTTCATTTATAACATCATTCGAATACTAATACTATGTTAATGTTTGCATTGAAATAATAATCACGTATCTGTTTGTCATCGCATCACATATTCGTATTACATCATTTAATACCTTTAAATTAACAAGATGATATTCAGTCTAAAATTTAACTTAATTTTTTTATGAATTGCTTCGTAGCTCCTTTTATTTTGTTTTTGAGTGTATTTTATCAATTTAAGAACATAGGTACAGGTAACAATACTGAAAGCCTTCTGAAGATGTTTTATTATGTACCTAGTACCTACTTTTGTTGACAATATTATTTTCTTGATACAATCGATCATAATTTTGTAGATAATAATTAGATGAGAGTTGACAATCCAACCTTTTTTCGCAATCGGTTTATACTAACTAAAACACCTATTTATATGCAGCTATAAATTGAATTGTGTTCTTTCCAAGTATATTTTCAAACTTGAAAAGTATTCGAGCGTCACAACAATAATATTGTACCAATTTATTATAGCGTTGTCAAAATCAGAAGAATGCCAGTCAATGCCGGCACTTATGGGCGTAGTTGGCGCGGGGGGAGGGGGGGCCCTGGGTCTAGGGATCATTCCAGAACATAGCCTGTTGGACTCGTGCACAAGACTGTCAATTTCTTTGGAAGAGAGCGTTTTTAAGGTAAGAAAATTGTTGTATAAAAAAACGCACGTGAATGCTTTGAATAGATAGTAGTGTAGTTTTTTGAGAATGTTGGTTAAAAGTGAGTTTGTGTAAACAGTCTGCTTTAAACATATTCTTTAAAACTTATGAGTGAGAGGACCCTCTTCCCTCTCTTTTAAACTTGTTAAGGGTACCTTGTTTCTAATACCCGGGTTTGAGTCAATTCAATTCCTTCAATACATAATAATTAAACCGCGTTATTTTAAAAATTATGTTTTTAATTTGTAAAGTATGTTTTATATTCATATGTGTTATCGATTTGATATTCATATTATGTTAAATGCATGATAAATATTTTAATGCATTGTATTAAAATTTGCTTACTCACGGTCTGCAAATTGCACAATGCTCTTTTCAATGTTATTTTTATGAATGATAAGAAAAATATTATCAGATAAAAAGGGTTGTTATATTAATGAACGTTTTAATAATATGTAAGTTAGCCATTTAACATGCGGCCGCACCTTTATGAATATTACTGTAATTTATTATAAAAAAAAATAATATATTTATTATTTAAGATAAAATAAATCTAAAATTTTAAAAAATATATCCCATTTCCAGTTCTATTTTATTATTATTTTTAATGATCATTACAGATTATGCAATAATAGTGTTACGTATAAAATAAGAATTACATTACTTAATAAGCACACATACATTTTTCCAAAAATGAGGGTACCTTAAAAAAAGTTGAAAACTTTCCAAGTATCAGTAAGTTTGTCATCTCTTACCTATCCTTCTAAATAGTTAGCATCAATACTATATTAACTAATGAGCAATTTTTTTTCTCAAAATAACTGAGGGTACTTTAACAAAATATTACAGGTGTCAGTGAGCTCCTCCTCACAGTCGTCCTGCAGTAACTCGAGCCCGCACATGACGTTAGAGGAGTTGCGCGCAATCAACAAGTACGCGGAGAGCACTAAGAGCCTCTCGTACTTGCCGCAGGTAAGAAATAAATAGATTAAGTAAATGTGGACTTTGGACCTCGTTACCCGAGTGTAGACTTTGGACCTCGTTACCCGAGTGTAGACTTTGGACCTCGTTACCTGACTGTAGACTTTAGACCTCATTACGCGAGTGTGTACTTTGGACTTTGCTGTTGACAGTGTACTTGTTGTTTATTAAGTATTAATGTGACACCTGACAGTAAGGTCCTTGGAGTTTGATGTTTTTATCAGTGTTCCTGTAGAGGTTAGGATTAATGTGACCTAAAGTCGACTTGATGTTTGTGTCACTATTTTAGGGTATGAAGGTTAGGGTTATGTTTATGATATGATAATTTTTTGTGGTAAATATTGAATCTAGGGAAAAATAGATTTTTTTGAGTTACCAAATTATGTTCCAAAAATATCAGGTTATGCAAGATTTTCATAAATTTAAACTTTGGCTTTTGTAGCTAAAGATACAAATGCAAAACGGAACATTCTGGGGTCAGTAATTTGTACTGAAACAGTTAATAGAATTTATCGATTATTTGACAAAGATTCGAGTACATTTAATTTAATTAAACTTGTTTATATTGATGTTCAGTGGTTGTGGGATATATAAAAATGTATGTTTAAATTCTAGCGCACT
>CAJQZN010034610.1:0-16854 GCA_907164685.1 Colias eurytheme | reverse complement strand
TTACTTCAATCGCGCGTAAAGGTTACACGCACACACTTTTTTTTTATATATTACATACAGACAGTTTTTACTTTTTTTATTGTTTTATAATATGTATAGATTATCATTAATAATTATAAACAAATAATAATAAAAAGACATACACCTTACTAACTACCGAAAATACGCGTTGAACGAGCGAAGAATATTGTGTATAATTTAGCGTGCGATGAACTTTACGTACGTTGGATGAGCCGGGTGTATGAGGGTATTGTGAGGGCGCGCGGCATGGCGCGTAATGTGCGGGGCTTAATCGTAGAATTATCTGGCTTTATACGCCCTCTTAACTGTTTGGCCCCTGGTCATTCGGCATTTAAATGTCGTATACCTTTGTCGTGTCACATATGTAAAAAGCGTCATCATTCTCTTCTACACCGATCAAATATAGGTAGGTACAGATTCGTCGGTATCCGAGGTTTTTTTAGTTCAATACACAAAAAATTAAGCTATATTATTATTTTTTCAAAACTTCAGAGGTTCTGGGTTCGATCCCCGTATCGGAATTTAGAACTACGCCTACCTCTCTTAAAAGTACAGATTGTTATGTAACTGTATCCTAAGATGTTAAATGTTATATTCACACAAAAAACACTATCTTCTTAATACCTATCAACGTTAAATATCACAGTGTAATTAGCAATCCTCAGGCATCTAATAAGCAACAGGTCACGCACCTTGGCCAGCAAAACCATACAAATGATTGTTCTACAGACTGTCATAATGTTCTGCTAAATCATTTAAATGGCCCTTCAAGCGTTATTATATTAAAGCATCTAATAATGATCATTACGAACGCTTAAGCAAACTTTGTTTTTGCTGTGTTTTAGAATTCAGAGATGATATGAAACGACATTATATTTTGTAATAATATGAAGTTTTATGATTGTCTTAATACGTTTTTCCTAGTTTCAACTCTCCTAAGATAACATGAAACTATTCCATACGTTTACTTTATATTTAAATCAAATCAAATCAATTTATTTTCGGCATGCGGTCACAAAATATTTTGAATAAGTTTCAAATTATATATACTCTACTTTTTGGGATAAACAAAATTTTCCATTCATATCAAGCTAGTGTAAAATAAGTCCTCTTCCTAGCCATAAAAAAATTTGATAGCCCTAATTCGTACTGATGTTTCGCGCGCCAAAAAGATTCAAGGTAAGGTGGCTTATCTTTCTAGATGAAGGATATGTATTAAATATAAACAATAGATGTACCTAATGAAGATTACTTTATTTTCACACATATCGGCATCCGCTGCCTTGAATTACACGGTTCTGAAACAATTACATACTGTACGGTCGACGTCATATAGAAATTTAGGTCATTAGATCTTATGTCTAGATTTAGCAGCTAAATTGTTTATTAAGGTCGTATACACTAAGCCCAATAAAAATATAATTTAAAGATATTATCCAAGTATATTACATACATTTAGAGCCATATTTTCTGTAAACTATTCCTATATTTACAATGACTTAAATATACATAATTATATCATTTCTTTACTGAACTGAACATTGATGTTAGACGTAATACGTCAAAAATCAATGTTTAACATTCCTTACATATTTTTGCTTCATCGTTGCTATCCATAATATTAGGCAAATTGCATTTGTGTTGATGAAAAAATCAAATATGTTCATAAGAGAAACTAAAATCTCTGATAAATATCATACAAATAAAATAATTTGCGAAATAAGCAACCCTCTCTATTGCTCTAACAGCTTAAAACACTGATATCAAATCTAAAACCTAAATCTGATATCCTTTTAAAGCCATTAAGAGCAATCAGTTCCAAGGTCGATAAAGTTGTTTATTGTCTGACAATGATCTATCTACCACCTGCATTGTATAAGAATATATTGCATTTACATACAAAGAATTATAGCACTTTAGATAGTATTGTCTGTTTGATTGTTACATTAAGGCCTGTGTTGATATCGTCTTTGTGTGAGGTTGAATTAGTTATTCTTAGTTCTAAGATTTTTAAGAACGTTTTTTTTAAATACATATTATGTATCGCGTTTCAATATGCAGTTAATGTACAAAACGTCTGTGTATTTTCAATTGTGTTGTGTTTCCTTTTAGCTCAATTTATTTATTTATTAAAAAAATGAGGCCTTTTTCTTTATCCTTATTTTATTTATAGTCCTTAAATCTCAATCACAGGAAGTATTGAATTTAATATCGCGCAATAACGAACACCAAGCAGTTATTTTTATTTTTTTCCAATAAAGTTCCATAAAAAATAATTCCTACAATTTTAACAAATAAACCAACAAAAATCGATTGAGATATAAAACACGAAGTAAAACTGTCAATAATTATTTTGCAATAATGAGAAAAACAACTTATAAGACATACTTCCTCCTGCCATTCACTAGTAATCGACAAATCGTAACTGGAACACTGTTTACAAGTGTGCGTGTGCGCTCTATGTGTGTGTGAAAGCTCTCGGCTCTGAAGATGTGAATTAGTTTGTAGTTAGACGTGGTTAGACTGTCATTATGAAATTAGTGGAGATGTGTCAATTGATGCCTGATGGCAAATATAGCAGCTATTATATAAATACGATAATAATAACAATTGAAGCTGATTTAATTTTAGCTGATAGAGTTCGTACTAGATGTTCCCAAATAGGTTTTTCAGGCGATATACTATTATGAACATAAGAAATATAAGTTACTTAAATAATAAAAGCTTCATTTTATTCTAGTTGTATTCTTGGTATTAATAATTTAGATATGTAAAAACATCCTGCTATTACGATTTTTTTTTTATAGAAATTATACATTGTAAAAAAATGCAGAAAAACTGTGCATTTTTTTATATATTTGTAGATAATTGTTATTTAAATCATGAATGGTAATAATAACTTTTGTGTTTAATACATATAATATCTCTTTGAAAGAGATTCAAATTAAAGTGATTAGGTATTTAAAAATTCAGTGCAAATTGACGCATAATTCTAATGGCAAAATATTTTATAATGTATAATTTCCACATTTTGTTTTATTCTATGAACTTCTTAAATATTATTATTTCTGTAATGGATTTTTTTTAATATGTGCATACTTCTAAATAAAATATCAACTTATATAATTAAATACTTTCACTATTAGGCCATTCTTATTAATTGAAATAAGAATTAAAAAGGATTCAGGACCTTTATAGTATTTATTAAAATTAACTTATATTATAAAAATGCAAGTAATTAATAATATTATTAATCAATACGTACGCGAGAGTGAAATAATTGTTAATTTTTATCATTGAAATTAAAATTGAAAAGACTATAAAATTGTAATTTTTCATCGATTTATAAAAAGTAATAAGTAAGAAAAGTTAAATAACGTGACTCGCAATACGTAATTCAAGATTAATTTAGTGAGAAGTTACTTACAAGCCTTTCAAATCCTAACAGCAAATCAAACACAAATAACTTATTGACACAATTTAAGCGCATCTTTCGTGTTAAAAATCACTTACATCATATGAATAAGAGTTATGCATGTTTGTACATCAGTTTATCTTATAGCTCGCGAACATGCTACTCCACTTTCGATGGTTGCGTGTGAGCATGGACTCAATACGTTTACTAGATCACGGCGATATTTTATAAAATATTTTTAAAATGTTCATTAGAGCGTTTTATAATATCCTTAATTCCCTAGAGGCAATTCTATGACGTGTAATCACAATGGGTAACATACAAACAATCTTTGGTTATTACATTTGTTCTAGAAAGGGTCTGATAAAGTTTTGATAAGTACTTGTGATATATTAGTATAATACGTAGCTAATTTCATGCATTCTGTTTAATAGTTGAATGGACATACTGACCGATTACCATACGGACATAATGATCCGAAATTTGCTTACAATATAAAATCACTGTATCCGTTTTTACCTAAATGTATTTTATTTATATAATGCTTTATATTTTTAAGACAGGAAATATAAGCCCTTTGTTTGATATACTTTTTTGTTTATGAAAGTTGTTATATATTTCACAATGTAGGTACATTGTTTCAATAAGACCACTAGTCTATTCATTTAATCCGTTACGCTACTGTCTCTTGCGTAATTCACATAAAACTAGAGGCAGAAATAGCCTACAATCGGTAATCTTATCGAGAACAATATCTTTGTCAACGCTTTAAATATATGTAGGAGTATTACTGGCTGGTAGAAGTATTACTGGCTGATGAGAATTACATCGGAACGAGATTTGACAACTGTCGATCTGGCGGAGCGTCGCGTCGATGGTCGGCTGCAGACGTTGCTTGGTTACAAACGAAGAACGGCTAGAGCACCACGTTTGCGACGAATCGCTATTGTTCCGAGTAATCTTGTGCATTGTTGTATCGAAACTAATTAAAAGCGATTGATCAAGTGATTCCCTAATTACTAGCGCATAGATTTGTGCGATTACATAACATTTGTTTGTAACATTGATGATTCATTTGTTTCCACCAACATTATAATTTACTGAAGATATGGGTGATTCTGATGATTATGGCCATCCGCCCATATCAGAAGTGGGATATACCATGCGCTAAAGACCGAGGAAAAACAACCACCTGACGAAAATAGCGCCTTGAATTTGTTAAGCAATATGGAAGTCTTACTTACTCGGATGATAGCAACGACGCAACCGCGCGCCAGTGGCAACTGCTAGCGCTAAGTCTTGTACAGTTAATCTTGTAGAGTTTAATCAGTAAGATGTAGACGTGCATGTAGTGCATGTAGAAGGTTGGTGTAAGATTACAGCTTATAGTACTGACTAAAAATTTAAAGGGATTTACTTGTGGCTCTTACCAATGCAATGAAAGGCTGCGCCGCCTCTTGCTTGACAAAGTTAAATTTGAATGAGCTCACATGGGAGACTGTAAAACAAAGTTTAATGGCCAGATTTTGTAAACCAAAATTATTTCAAGACTACTTTGATGAAATACCTATTGCATTTTCAAATTGGAACAAAAGAAACTGCAGCAGAAGCTGGCCTGCGCTTATGAAATATGATCGAAACTATACCTAAAACTCGAATGCCAGAAGATGTTATAACTGGATTTGTCATATCAGTCTTATGTCAGATGGATGGTTTGATACGCCATGAGCTAAACGCATATACTATCGGTCAATTAGGGAAAGCTGGCATGTTCACAGTACTCACACTTATGCAATTTCACTTACAGTATGTTCAAAAATAAATGCGACTCTAGTTTCATTTTAGACATGAATTGTAAAATGGGTGCGTTGTAGATATGTATATGCAAATATAATTACTTATGAAAGCTCTCATAATTTACCTGTAAAATTATAATTTAAAGATAAATCAATTGATGAAGTTAATTATTTATTCTAATAATAATCAATTGGATAAAAGTATTAATAATCATTCAATTATCAAATAATAATTAAATTCCTGACTTTGGTCGAGTAAAGATATCTAAGAAATATTATATTTGTAATAAGTACGTAATACCTACCTACCAACGTACGTACGTATCCTACGTACCAATACGCGCTAACAAATATGTGTTACATGTTTATTGTATAATTTTCACACTATTGGTTTTAAACTCAAACATTTATACAATTAGACTTCTTATAGAAGCACTTTTTAATAATGTGATAACTCTGATTATTAATTAGTTATTTGATTTTTGAAAAAAAAATGCCGATTTTAGTCAAAATTTATATTTCTCTAACAAGATCCTTATCATCCAAATTTCCACCTTGGTGAGAAAAATTGACATTTCTAATGAAAATGAACAAAAAATTAAATGATTTTATTAAATACTGTAAAATAGTCTATAATTCTTCCATTTACTGTATCACAAAATTCTTCATAGATTTTTAGATATTCGTACTACACCAATTACATCACCCTGTATTTATAAACAATTGCAAAAAATGACATATACATAGGCCGGGAGATACTGACACAAAATTTCGGGTCATTTGTAACAGAATGGCGGTTCTACAGAGGTCTTATTACGCAATGACTAAAAGAAAAAATGATGGTCAGAACTCAGAACGCTGGTACCGGCGGACTAGTCGCGTGGGCGTTAGTCGAACTCGTCGGATAAATAGCGAAAGTCAAACGATTTACAAATCTTCGCTTTCCGCGCTTTCCGCTACTTTTCCGCGGTATGGCGACCATTTGGAATCGTCCGAAAAGTATGGCATGGCGATTTTAGTAAATGGCTGCACGACGATGGTTACCTGTGCAAAAGTGAGCCCGGTACAAATGGTTGAATTGTTTTTTTTAAATCAACGCATTCACGTCGGTATGGCGGACTGTAAGTCACATCGTAACTGTATGGCATGACACTACCGCCTACATCTTTTTTAAGGGCTATCGGTAAATTCTAAAATTTTTGTGTTACAAATCGTTGGACTTTCGCTATTTATCCGACGAGCGTGACTAACGCCCACGCGACTAGTCCGCCGGTACCAGCGTTCTGACCATCATTTTTCTTTTTGTCATTGCGTACTAAGACCCCTCTAGACCGCCATCCTGTTACAAATGGCCCGAAATTTTGTGTCAGTATCTCCCGGCCTAACATGTGCAATGTGTAAATGTGTTGACGTTCCAGCTCTTCTTAATATACCTATATCACTACCAAACCTCAGCTATTTAGAATCTTAAGAGGCATTTCTCTAAAGCGAAGATCGGAGCTTATTGAAATCCAAGAGCCTGATTTAAAACAATAACAAAAAGATTTGTAGACGCAAGAGTTCCTGATAAATGTCATTTTTGTGGAATCCCCGGACACCGGCAAGCCGACTGTAAAAGGCGTCTTCGAGAAGATTTTTCTGGAATAACTAAATAGCAAAATCCGTCAACTTCATTACATGCTCCTGAGAAAATTGCAACCGTAACCTGCTACATATGCGGTCAAGCTGGACACGTAGCAACAAATTGTAATGAAAGAGGATGATGTCGGTTAAAAAGGAGGTATAACTACTACAAAATAAGAGGTTAATGTCTGCGAACAACGACTGTCGAGTGGCATCTTGAGGCCGTAATCCGGTGAGTCAGTCCCCTTTTTGTTTGAAAGCGGGTCGTCTTGCTTTTTGATAAAATAGAGCTATCTTAGTAAGTTGCCAGATACTGTGCGCAGTGATCTTGGGTATCTTACGGGCAAGTAGAGCGTGTGATGCGCACTTTGAAAAGTTTGCTTACGATTATCTAAAACGATCCCAATAAAGCGTGGCGTGACATAACATCTGAGATCGTGAAATCATTGAACATGAATTGTCGAAAGTTGGTCGAAATTCATGCAGAGCAAGACAATCCGTAACTTGTGTGTAATCTGTGAGCATTGTTTGCATGAAGTCTACTTAACTATTTTGGCACGTTGAGTGAGAACAGTCATCGAGTATTGTTGTGTGTGGAAGGTGGTCGAAAGGATAATGTCGTCCAGGTCATGCCACTTATAGCGGCTGGTCGAAGGGACACATTCATATTTCATCCGGTCCAACCTTAAGTGTTCATTAGTTGAAGGGAATGTCGTCTGAGCCATGCAGCTGATAGCGGCTGGTCAAAGTGACACATTTATCCGATTCAACCATAAGTGTTCTGTGGTCGAAGGGACAGTGTCGTCCGGTCCATGCACATGGTCGAAAGGACACACCCGTCCGGTCCAAATGATACTGTGTAAAAAATTGGTCCTAAGGATAGGACATGCCGATAAAGAGTGCATTGTTTGTTGTGTGAGTAGAAAAAGGTGCCGTCCGGTCCATGAGTGGTCGAAAGGACACACGCTTTTTCATTCTGAGACAATTATTGTTGTATGACCGTAATATTACGTAGTAGACGTAGACGACGACGACGACGTATTAGCTTGTCAGGATGGGCGAGCGGGTAGATATTGACAGATACCCGTCCGATGGATTGTGTTATTGTTACAGGACTGCAATTTGATGCGCCCGAGGACGGTCGATAGTCAGAATGGCCGTGTAGGAGTATTACTGGCTGGTAGAAGTATTACTGGCTGATGAGAATTACATCGGAACGAGATTTGACAACTGTCGATCTGGCGGAGCGTCGCGTCGATGGTCGGCTGCAGACGTTGCTTGGTTACAAACGAAGAACGGCTAGAGCACCACGTTTGCGACGAATCGCTATTGTTCCGAGTAATCTTGTGCATTGTTGTATCGAAACTAATTAAAAGCGATTGATCAAGTGATTCCCTAATTACTAGCGCATAGATTTGTGCGATTACATAACATTTGTTTGTAACATTGATGATTCATTTGTTTCCACCAACATTATAATTTACTGAAGATATGGGTGATTCTGATGATTATGGCCATCCGCCCATATATATAAAAATATCAATACACTTTTATGTAGTTTTTCGAAAAAGTGCCTTTATTGTAAATAATATGTTGATGCTATCGCTTTTTAGTAATGTTTGAACGTGTTTCCTTGAGACACTTGATCTTTTTTAATAAGTAAAAAATGTTTTTATTATTAATTGTTTTAACAAATGAACTTCAATAGTTATAAGAATCAACTTATATTAGGAAAAAAGGTTTCAAGTAGCTAAATGAAATATTATAATAAATATAAATCTATTTATATTTTAACTATACTTGCAGTTTTTATGGTCGTGAAGAAAACTGTACCAAATGTTACAAAACAGGATTTTGTACAAATTAAAGTACCCAACCGGTACTTTCAACAGAAGGTACATTACCTTCGATTGTAGGAAATACCTGTTACGGTACAATTATTGAAATTAACTTTTACACGCTCACGTAATAAACCTTTGATGTAATAATATCAACGTCTAGGAATCTTATAAAGCATCATGGTTATTAATTTTTAATTACCAATCAATCTTATAAATCTTAAAACTTAAATTAAATCTTTCACCGTTTGTTCCGGTTAGAATTGAATGTAATTTTAAGAAAAATATAAGTTTCGAAGGTAACATAATTTTATTTCGCTAATCGAATAACAAACGCCCATAGGCCGCTTTTACATTAATTATGAACAGGATAAATCTCATTCCACATTAAAAATGCTTCAAAATATACAAATTAATACGTAATTTATAAAACTCGTTCACATTTCGTGCACGAAGGAATTCGCTCAAGAGCGGACTTTCTAAAGTAGCGCTTATCAATGACACTTTCGCCTGTAATACCACGTAATATGCGGTGATTTTAAATCATATATTAGCATGTGATTTATTCTCAAACCAATAATAGTAGTATGGTAAAATACATTTTCAATTTACATAATTTTCACAAGTAAGTAAGAATTTATTGGTCAAAATCCCCTTAAAAATACTTTACACCCTCATGAAATAGAAACAAGTTTTCAAGAACGTTATGGATAGTATTCATTTTTTTATAAATATTATTTGAATTGTAAATACTTCAATATTAGCATAATATAATTGGCAGAGCTTAAAATATTTCAAAACTTCTTCTTGTATTGAATTTTACGCACTTATTTACGCATTAAGAAGTTAAATTATAACATCCGGGTTGATAGTGGATTAATTACATTTGAAAGCCGTACTATTAAATATATTTATTAAGGTTCTCATGTAATTAATACATATCACCTGATCCGCCCCTGTTCGTCTTAGCGTGATGATAATTATATAGCCTATAGCCGTCCTCGATAAATGGGCTATCTAACACCGAAATAATTTTTCAAATCGGACCAGTAGTTCATGAGATTAGCGCGTTCAAACAAACAACAAATTCTTCAGCTTTACAATATTAATATACGTATATAGTATAGAATATAGATATTTCTGAAATGAAACGAGAGAGATGATTACAATCCCCACCATATTTTGCACACTGTTCTAGTATTGAAGGCAATTGAACAAGTTCAAACTTTACCTCGTTACACCACTGATCCCTATTAAAAAATAGATTAGCATAGATTTTTAATCTATAATCAATTACCTTGAGAATAGGACATTAGTCCCAGAGTGAGTCATTTGGTACCAAGTACCAACTTCACATAAAGCAGGTATCGAACTTTCTAAACGTTGCAAATGCAGTCAACTTGACCTACATTTACATCTAAATTAAAATCAGCGAACATTTAACAATGATAATACGTTAAACTTACAAAAAACTTGTCAAATACGGTTTGAGGTAAATTTTGAATTATTTATTTATTGACATGTTTGTAAGGAAATGCTTTGCATGTTTTGATGCACTACAAAGTATAATATTTTAGTAGAGTTTCAATTTATAATAAATATGATGAGTAATTTTCACGTGAATTTTAGACGCCCAGAAAATTAATACTTCAATTCAGCAGCTCAATCATAAAGCTAAGAAAAATTACCATTTATTATTATTATTTTTCTGAATAAAGAAATTTTGGTAGTATATAAGATTATTTTGGTAAGATAGTTTAAATTTAATGCAATTTTCTGTGTAACATTGTTTATACAAATCACTTAAGATATTATCACAGGCCATTTAAATGGTGCGCTAAGAATATTCAATTCAGAGTGTTGCGTACAAAAGACATCAACGCGCGCTATTTCTACGCTCCAAAAATTACCAACATATGTATTTCCATTTTACACACGTGTTTTTACTCAAGTTTTAACTTAAAGTAAAGTGTATGACGTTTAAGGTTTTACATTAATTAAAGAACATTATGCTTCTTAATTAATATAATGTTATACAGCCATATCCTTTTCTGCAAGGTCGATAAACTTTATATACAACGTAATTTATCCATAATTATGCAAAGTTGAATTCTATAACAAAGAATATAATGACTATTATTGTGCAACAGAAAGTCTAAAAGGACGCCGCTTTCACTCTCTTTTCGTCGCCTTATTTTAACGTACGCTTTATTTTGGTCTGAGTAAATTATCGGATGTCGGTTTGGTTAAAATTATTTGTATCAGTTTCACTTTGCCAATATAAGGTAAATGCTGATGTCATTTTCTCTAACATCGTACATAATTATGTTTAAAATGCGTAATTAATATTAAAAAGTGACAGACTTATAGTAATATGTAAGTGAAAATTGAATAAAAAACAGATTAGTAGTATGGAAAATATTACTGAAACTGAACATATAACTTAAATGATGGAACCTTAATTAAAACAATCACGTAGCCAAATTCAAACGAGAGCTATATAGTCTTCAAAATTTGTAGTTCGGCATGTTATTTTAACTATCTTGACTAGCGAGAGTTTAAAATTCGCACATAAAACGATTCATGACATATGATTCTGCAGACAGACATAACTCTCTTAAAAACAGAAAAATGTAACCAAACATAAAAGACGTAGGTACCTTACATACGGAATCACTTAAACTATTCCGTAAACTTTGAAGTAAAAGCCCATATTACTAAATACTTAGTACGTAAAGAGTACAAACAAGTGCTTAAAAACACTCAAAAATAAATAGTTTGAATATAATAGAGCCACTCTGTGCTATCAATAGTCACATCTTGCCACAAAATTGTCGAAAAGTTGTCGTTTCGTTCGGTTCAGTGAGTTAAAACAGTGACATGTTTGGTTCCACTTGCCAGCAATTTGTCTTTGTGAATTACGCGACACGTAACAGTCATAATGTCTACGCGCTTTTTCGTTTTAACCGAGTACAGAAAATGGAGAATATTTTCTCTAAAATATTATTTTTAAGCAGTATTTGGTCAGCATGCAATGTTTGCATGTTTTTAATTACATTCGATTTCAGATTAAGTCTGAATAAATATTAACAAAAATGAAAAATACTAAGAAAATTATTGTATTCACACTATACGATCACGATACAAAAGCTTAATTGCTATGAATTTTTACATCTACTTGTTGCAACATGAATGCTACATGCATGTCCTATATTGCATTAATTAAAAGGGGCATTTCTAAATAATAAAGATAACTACGTTAATTAATGTAGTACTATCTCAATTTATTTACATGTTTATTCGTATTGCGTTTTGTTTCAAATATTCTATGCAAATAAAACTTACTTATTGTTACTTACTTACTGTATTTTAATTATGAATGATCATAATTAAAATACAGTCTCTATGATGAAACTACGTTATGGAATACTAAATCAAACTATTCCACTAACTTCATATAAAATGATTAAATTACGACCGGTTGTATTTTATTTCGAAAAACAAAACTTTGTGTTACATAAACTGTGTTCCAAAAGAAAGTGAAAATCTTTTCTAAAGATAAACATCAGTTAAATATAAATTTTATAACTTTGAGTTTGATACTTTAATATTTTTTGTTCTTTTTTTTGCTTTAGAAAGCCTACTCACGAAAAAGTTAATAATTAAATATTTATTTATCTTAATTAATGTCTAAGAAATAGTGCCTTATTAGTACTGCTAATTATTGTGAGGTTGAAGTTCAAATACGTGATGGTTTTTCGTAAATTTTTAAATCAAACTACATTTTTAAACGCCGGTCATTGTAAAGAATTATCTACTATTTACCAACTAATAGTGTAATTCTTCACAATGACCGGCGATAGTATTAATTATCAGTTTGTCATTAATTATGTTTTTAGCATAGATCTTTCTTAAACTAATAAATATTAATATATTTATTGCATATTGCAAAAACTCTACTTTCAAACTGACTATGAATTTCAGTAATATTTATTACGAACCAGTTTGACCAAGTGTATTGCATATATTTATTAATGCATGTAATTAATATTATCTATGAAATAATCCAATCAACTTCTCAATGTTAAAAGTATTGAAAGATTTAAAAAAATTATACTCTAATTATTTCATTTACAGTTTAGATGTAAAAAGTATTTGAGAGTTTTTGTAGGTATGTATAGGACAAACAAGACAGGTATAAAATCTTAATAAATATAAATCTCGTGTCACAATGTTTGTCCTCAATGGACTTCTAAACCACTTAACCGATTGCAATAAAATTCGCACACCATATGCAGTTCGATCCAACTTGAGAGATAGGATAGCTTAAACATGTAGGTACCACGGGCGAAGCCGGGGTGGACCACTAGTAATATATAAAGAATGAAATACTAATACTTATAAACAATTGATAGTAACTTTTTCGTCTTTTATTTCAATGTAGTTAGATATTATTTTGCAATAATAGTTGAGCACATTAAGACTTTCCACTACATCGATACAGTTATTTTTTTACATAATTGTATGCTCGTAGCGATTGTTTTGTACTTTTCATTACAGCTCGTAGTAAAAGCAAAATTCAAAAACACTAAACCTTTAAATATTCCTGTATATTGTATGAATTTATTACATGAGAGTTTTCTTGGTTAGAAAGATTGGCTGTTTTTCAATTGTGACTTAGTTTTGGGCTCGATAAATATTCATTATTTATTTGTTATTTTGATTTAAACTGCAACTGTACTTTTATTTTGTATGATGTGCTCACAATACAAGTTTTAAATATTTATGGAGTCAGCTATGTAAGCGTGATGAAAAGTGTACAATATTACGAATGACTAATTTATCCAGTAATTACAATTTTCATTTGAATACTGGATTTACTATCCATTACCATATTGGTGCATATTTAAAATATGCAATATAAATGTTGAAAGGCATATTTTCCTTTTTTATTTATTTACCTTTTACTTTTAAATTGGTTTGTAAAGCTTTGATACGGTTAATAGGAAAACTGATGTTAAGAAAGCAAAAAATACGCTGCAACGTTTACGTCTAAGAATGGCGATGGTATTGAAATTATTTACAAATCTCTTTAAAAATGACCACATCGGTACTCAGCTTTGTGGTTTCTTTGTATTTTCGATTCAAATGCCATTTTTATTAAGAAATTTGCCGAAATATATTCCTAATTTAAAAATTGTTCCACCATGAAGTCGTGAAAAAAGAGCGAAGTTATTTCGTTTCAATACTTTATTATCTTGATATAAAATTAAATCATTGCAGTCGTGACTGCGGCCACACTCATGGCCGACTATTTAGAAAGCGAAAGATACAAATTTAACTTCTATAAGCAAACAAATAAAGGCTTATAAAAACTCCTTATTATAATCTTACTTCGACTTAAATTATCTTACCTTATTTACAATTTTTCAATTACAGCATACAAAAAATAATCACTGATAATTTTAAGTGGAATCCACCATCATTCCTGTCACTGAGAAGGGAACACCTGTGCCACTTGTGAAATTAAAAAAAAACCACGTCACACACGCCCGCCAAAAGCTTTCATTCTCGAAATTACGTTCGAAAACCGATCAATATTAATCTATAGATGTCAACGTCCGCGACGCAATCCGGACACTGGCAGCGCAAGTGTTACAGATTTTCAATGCTTTACGCGCGAGTGCATTTATATTGCAAATCTGATTCGGTTTTCGGACGCAAATTCGAATGTTGGCGGGAACCGTGCGTAGTGCGTACGTTGAGCGTGCGTTGCGGCTGTGTACGCGAGGAACGGTGCGCGGCTTGCGACTGTGGTCACTTTTGCTCTCGCGACATTCTCTGCCCACCTGGCCGTATGTTCGTGATAACCGTTGCACCACAATACCGCGACCTGCTCAGCGCCAACACCGCCCTAGTGCAGCCGACGTGAAACAGATCAACTTATACCGGTCGGCTCCATTTACATACATCGCGGAACCGGTCGCACGCACACACGCTCAGAAGCTTTCAGTTTCAGCCGTGCCATTTTAAGTTCTAGTTCTTTGTTTATAAACACAATGCGATTCGCTAAACTGTTTCAAACTTTTAATTACATAATTTCGTACAACGCATAGATTTTGTTTTCAAAATTGCAAGAGCCGTTTTCGAGAATTATGAAATTGAACTGCATAATTACGTTGCTTCAAAGTTTTCATAAGTTCTTTTCGGTACTTTCCTTTCATATTTTGTAATTATGTATATCTTACGTTAAGTGAACGCCTTTTGAACCTGAATGTTAAGCAATTTATGATCATAATATTAATTTACAATCTATGTTCTAGATTGCACGTCAATAGACTCTACCAGAACAGATCTCTAATTATTTCTACCTATCTTTACAAGGATTCCGCATAGAAACTTGAGTGAGTACCCTCACACAGGTTTTCCCAAATTAATAAGACTTCACTGTCTGTAACCAAGCTGTATTTCAAGAACCGTGATAGTAAGACGATTGAAATTTTCAAATATGATGTATTTTTGTCACTATACAAATAAATAATAAAAAATCGAGGTTAAAGTTACGTTTGGCACAATCATAAACTACACGAATAGCTAATTTGTTAGAATTTGCTCTTTAGTTTATTTGTACGAAGTAATTATGAGTAGAAGAGATAATATTTTATATCGTGGTCTTGGGTTCGTTTCCCACCCGGGGCAAATATTTGTGTGATGAACATAGATGTTTGCTCTGTGACTGGGTGTTAATTATCTATATATGTATTTATTTAAAATTATATATGTATTTTTATCAGCCATCTGGTTTCCATAACGCAAGCGAAAGCTTAGTATGGGATCAGATCGTGCCGTGTGTGAAAATTGTCCTGAAATGTTTATTTTATTTTTTATATAAAAAAGTTAAAAAAATATTGGTATGAATTTGCATTTGGATTCTGGAAGTATTTCATGGGTTGGTTGCGTTGAAACAAATTGCTATTATTGGTATTATAATTTACCTCAAATATAGTAAGGTGTTGTCTCTACATTTTCTTTAGAAACGTCAAATGTAGAGTCATCACGTGTATGTAGCTAACGAGAGGTGGCGTTTCAAAGGTTTAATAGAGCTCTACTAAAGCCATTCTCGCAAATATGTTAATTTATAAGTGTGGGACGATCTTTGCAAATAAATTTTCCGTAAATGAGTGCAAAATATATTAAGTACATAATTGTAAGACTGTTTCTACACACATTAGTGATCCGGGTAGTGTAGAGTTAATTTCAACTAAAATATCAGAGTACTACTACTAAAATATCAAAGTTAAATGTATTTTTATATGGGGGGACGGCGCGTACGCAGTCCCCACTACCAAAAATTACGCGTCCGAGTTATCCACATTAGGGATAATCGCAGAGGTCAACCCCGCCGCAGTGCAATGGCGGGGCCTCGCTCTGGGGGAACCGCCTTCCTGATCACGGTGTCCCCTACGCCAGGTAAGTATGATTTTGCTAGGTTTACCAAAATACTTATAGTGTGTCTGCGTCAATTCAATAGTGCGATGTAAAACTAACGAAAAGCAGCTGGTGCCATCTATGACATTTTCATGTCGTCTCTGCCGTGCATTGCAACGTACTATATAAGTAGAGCGCCTTAGTTATTATATTTTTCTCACTCCAACAAATAAAATTGTAGAGACATTCGATCTTGACCATTTCTTGAAGTATTTTGATACTTTTTTTACATTTTATTGCTATAACAATCATGATATTTAACTTAAAATGGCGCCATCTCTGAGGTTTATGTTGAAATTGACTCTACGTTACCTGGTTCACTAATTTGTGTACAAGCATTCGCATATTATACTAATGTTTTGCTGAAGTTTGAATTTACAGCATTTACAAACGTCGTCCTACATTTGTGGGTTGGCGTATTCTCGCAAATGAGACTGAATGGCATTAGTAGAGTTCTACTAAAATAGTTTTTACGCCATCTGGAGTTAGTTACAAACACTAATAATTGTAAAGTCTACATTGACTCTACTTTTGATAAATCAGAAAATGTAGAGTCAACATCTTATCACACTCGGATACAGAAGTTTTTACCTGAAAATAGATACCAATACTTGGAAGGTTTAGTTTAAATTTAGGAGAATAGAAATGTTAAATTTACATCAAATAGGTGTCG
>CAJQZN010034609.1:0-31773 GCA_907164685.1 Colias eurytheme | reverse complement strand
ACTCAACTTCGCGTTTATTTTCTCTGACAGTTTCCAATTTGTTGCTTATTTTCTTAATTAGAGAATTGCTACGTTGTTCCCATCTGAGTAGATTTGTTCTCTTTTTACCTAGGCACGTAAAAATAGGATTGCAAACTTAAATTGCAATCAGAATAAAATACAAGTTAGTTACGTTTTATCTCGGTTACCGCGAGTCATGTATTATGTAACGAGTGCTCGGTGTCGACGCCGCACCCCGTAATTTGGTATAAATATTCCATTGAATTTACACCTAAATATTTGAGATCAATCGTTAATTATTTCAACGGAAAATAAGGACAAACAGCTTTATTACAATAAATATTGGCTTCTGATAACAAGTCAATAATATAATTTTATTCGGAGGTATGTGCTGGCACTGGATAAAATTGTATTAGTGTGCTATTAATTTATTATTATTGTCATTAAAGCCTTACGAGTGCAATAGTGAACGCATGCATAATTTATGCGCGATTAACTAACTTTGTATATTTCGCATTGTGAACAATACACGGATTTTCGTGTAATTTATTACTGACGTATTTCGTATAGCCTGGCTAAAGAGCAGATATTTACCAAATATCCTCTCCAAATTTATGGGTATTGAAACAAAAAGTAGGAAGGCTAGCAAAGAGGTATATCTATCAAATTAAATCTCTTCATTGTGCATAATACTGTACAGAAAAATTAGTACATATAAAAGCAATCTTAATAGGAAAAGCTTAACAGAATAGGAATAGGAACACTCCTATCGTTATAGCAGCGATTACTACGTAATAGTAATAAAAACTCTTTGCCAACAGATCGTATGGACATACCTCTGGACGGAAATCCCAGAAGTGCCAACCGCGGTGAACAAAGGTGTATACATTCCTACAGCCAAAAGGAAGGTGCTCGGAATGTTCCCTAGCTCGGGATCCGGAAAAGTGATATTCCTATACGATGAGCAACAAAAGAAGTATTTATTAGCGCAGTGCCAGCGCCTCATGGCCGCCCGTTGACATGAGGAAGTAGAAAGAATAACGCCCACGGAATGGTTGGCGCAATTCTTTCTACTTGTATTCGACACTCGCACCGCGCTGCTTTCTCTCGCTTACCACTTTAACGTGCACCACTTGACGCAAAGGGGCTTTCGCTGAATCTTTATTATGACTGTTTATTATATTGCCCTCCCTTTTCTCTTGGAGATGAAACCGATATCTATCGACCTTAAATATATTGTCCCCTCTTTGCTCTTGGAGTTGAAATAATTTACTATTTACATGTTTTCAAGTCAATAGACAAGACTTTTTTGTTATTGTTGTATATATACATGGAAGTATTCATCTACTTAATATCCGACTGTAATGGCAGTTCAATAATGTGACATTAGGTTATGTTAATTTATGTACAAAGCGCAAATCCCCGTTTTTGTTTATTCTGTGGGTAGATTGAAAATTTATTGTATTAAACATGGTACTTAAACAGAATAAGTTTGTCGGCCTTTGCATACAATGGATTCTCCAATTTGCATTTATAATAGCTTTCTTTTATAATGTAGTCTTCCGCGTTTAATCCTATGTAAGTGTTTGATATTTGCGTATGGTGGTTTAATCAGTGAAAAAGACTTTTTTATAAACATTTTTATCATTATGGCGTATTTCGCTTTACAATTTTGCCAAAAATATTGGCAAGAAACAATATAGACACATTAATATTGATTCATTTTGGAAATGTTACGTGCTAAATAGACCAATGTCTAACTCATATAGATGAAATAAATACGTTGCAATTTAATTATCATTCACCTACGAAGTACAAATGTTATACCAACGACTTGCATATTTTATAATATATTTTGTTTGCGAGCTTGGCCAGAACTGTATTGTTAAGTTTAGGATGTTTTAACATGAAATTGTTGCAGTTCAAAAATGTACTGGTCAAGTTGTATTGTTGTTCCCATGGATTTAGCAGGATACCAGTGCCTTAATGGATTATATTGTTTAAGGAAAATAAAATATTTAATGACTTGTGTTGATTTTATGTACTCGTTATAATGCTCTTCTATTGTGTCGTTGAGATGTATATCGAAATTGCCTGTTTACTTCAGCCCTATAGTTATTCCTATAGCGATTTATACTACTTTGTAATACATATATTTTGTAAGCGTTTTACGTTGCTGTATTAAATTCTTTTGAAAACTTTGTATTTACTTGTTACGCACGTTACTAATTTTGAATTTGTTTTGTGTATCTTTAAATGTTTTGAATAAATGTATTTGTAACTTAAAGTGTGTATTTATTTCAAACTTAAATAGTTATGTACGAAAATAATACAATTACCTAAGGTTATGATTGTTTGATGTCCGTTAATAAATGAAATTTCGTCATAAACCGAATTCGTATAAACGTGTTAGTGAAACAATCAAAGCAAGTTGTAAAGGGTTTTATATTCGAACGATAAAAGGGATATTCTGAATGACAGATTATGTCTCCAGCACGATGGACTTTACGAGCGTTAAATTTAGCACTCGTTTAGCTCCGGAGTGTTTAAATCGAGTGCCGTGAGTTATAATAGCCACATTTTGATTGGAGTAAATCAGTAAAAAATATAATTATTATATCATTAATATGTTTATAATCATATAATAATATATTTTAAGACTAATAAAATTGATTATCTTTACAGTTAAATTTATTTCTAGTTACATATTGATCTTAGGCCGCCTTTACACCTGTAAGTTTTACTTACGTAAGTCACTTACGTAAGCTACTTACGATAAATTTTCAAGTGTAAACACTCGTTGTAAGTAACTTACTGTAATTTTTTACAACTTTCGTAAATTTAAAAATTACAAGTCTAAACGTGTTCGAGTTTGCTTACGGAAGCGACTCGCAGCTTATTGAATTATTTTGATAAGTTGAGAACTCACCAAAACAATGTCCTCTAAACAAAAACAAAATAAAATCTGGTTACCAAACGAGGTAGAAGCTTTAATTACCGCTTTTGAAGCACGTCCCATACTGTGGGACTACAAAAATAAAGAATACAAAAACCGCGTAAAAACAAATTCACTACATGTTGAACTTAGCGAAATGTTTAATACCACTCCAGATGAAATCATTAGAAAGTTGCATAATTTGAAAGGACAATTTAGCCAAGAAGTGACAAAATTAAAGAAAAAGAAGAGCGGCAGCGGTACTAACGAAGTTTATGTGTCAAATTGGCGGTATTTTAATGCCCTTTCTTTCTTGCTGCAAGGAAAGGAGTATCAAAGAAACGCGACTGATACTTTTGTAAGTTTATTTATTTATTTGAATATATTTCATTTTTAATATATATAAGTATCTAACTTGCATGTTGGTACTGCCATGAAACTTCACCTGCTGTTGACATAAAATATTCTATTTTTACTGATTTAATGTAAACGGGCGTGTAATAATTTATGTAAGTTTAAACTCACAAAAATTACGTAAGCATTATTTACTGTAAGTTTATTTTAAGTGTAAATGCAACCGTAAGTCAGTTACATAATTTTTACAAAAGTAACTTACAGGTGTAAAGGCGGCCTTACAATTACTTCAATTTTTTAAATTGTATGACAATAAACAAAAAACTTGTAAGTTACAAAAAGTCGTGATGCCTTGGGAAGATACTTATTACCCTCGAGCAACAGGAAATCTGTTACATTATTATGAAGCCTTCCACGCTTCACTAGATACGTTGGTATAAAAATCTTTACCGGATTAAAAAGTCATTGAGCTGGAACGGCAAAAGGAAAAGTGGATTTGTTAACGAACCCCGAGCAGTCGCGACAGCTGTCGTCATCTTTGCTTGACAAAAGCCATGTGCACTAATAGGATATTGTGCTATTCGGGTTCGACACTATCATTCAAATAGTAATAGCAGCTGCGTACGGATTCTTCTCGGTTTGTAAGAATTACAAATATAGCCTTTTTCATAAAGAGATAAATAACATAGACTTCTGCTGGCGAACGAATTTTCAAAATCGGTCACGTAGTTTTAAAGTTTATTTGCTACAAATATACTTACTAATCTTAGTACAGAGGAAGCTGTACGCCAGTAGAGTTTGAAATATATATTTATATAGGTTTAATGATAACTCAGTTAACTATTTTAGCTCTGAAGTGATGTCAAAAGCAATTGATGAGGACGAAACGGGATATCTGCTCGAACCTGTGCAGTGTGCGCTACGTAGTTATAGTTAGTACTTTGGCTGCATCTATTTCATATTTACTTAGTCTATACTTTATATAATAAAAACTAGAAGCAAATGGAAAAGTATAAAATAATTTTGTTTCCATTATCGTCCTAAGTTCTCAATGCATACCACAAGTTCACATATAAATATTCTTAGTTTATTGAATAAGTTTTTGTATATCATTGAAATTCGATATTCTATTTTAAAACCGTATTGGGCACTTGCAAACTTTTAAAGAAGCACGTATTTTATTTAGCGAAAAATATTTAAAAAATAATAAAATGAATGAGGGATAAAATAAAATAATTTATTTAAGTCGAAGTCAAGAAGCAATCCTTTTTAATTATACGAATGGATAGAGAGGTTTGCTTGAAAATGTTTTATACTTTTTAAATAAGAAATAATTCTCAGTGAAAGAATAAAGCTCGCTCGTCTGTTTGCACTGGTCAATTTCTATTGTACTTATTCGCACTTTATAATGATAGTCTTGTCTGCAAGTGTAATCTGGTATACGACTGCTTTATTAAGTTTTATCGCTTTCAACTTATTGCTTAGGAGGAGAATACAAAATGAAAAGAAGTTAGCTAGAAGTGTCCTGTTTTTGTATCTCTTACCTACATACTGGTACTACCTACATAGTAGTCACTATTTCTTTGGAATTCAACAAAATTTTAGATTGTAGTTAACGATAATTTTTTTCAGTTTATTAATGATTATTAGCACAATAAAACTTATATACAAAGAGGAATTTTAAAAGCTTCATATATTGTCTTTATGATTACATAGTTGTTACCATAGAGCAAGGTTAAGTTATTTACATAAATGTCCTGAATTCAGAAGTAGGTAATTAAATATAAAAACATCTGATAACATATAATGCAAAATATATGAATATGTGATGTAATCTACAGCTGTTATTTCTTACTTTTTGACTATAGGATTATTATGGGTAGGTACATATGTATATGTTAAACCTTTTCATACGTTGAGTGACTGACTCGGATATCCACATCCTCAAAACTTCGTAAACTTACTTCCTTATTTCCATTTCAAACTTTCTTCTTTACCCTTTCGTGTTTCTGTGGCATTTATATGAGTTAGAGAAATATATTTCTAGCATTGCTTGAAACATTTTATTACAACAGGTATTCGAAACAAAGCAGCAGTGAACGTAATAATTAGATTTACGGATTTCGCAAATCTTATTCATTTACCTACCCAATTCACTCTAATTTATTCATTTCATTTTAAGGAGGCAAATCAAGAGATTAAATGTCTATTCTTTATTTAAATATTGGGTTTGCTTTTTTTATTTATTTTTATATGTATGAGACGATACCCATACCCAAACATCCTAAAAACCCATTTATATTTTGTGATTGCAAGGAAGAATAGTGTTCTGTGATTGTGTCATATTTTATTCAATTTCGTCGCCTCTACTTCTATTAAAACTTAATAAAAATAACTTTACAAATTGAGGATAGATTTGTAAGGTATAATTAAAACAATTGTCAATGTTATTTCATTTCGATAATAATTCCCCAGAAATAGGTAAGCAAATAAAGCATACTTAATGTTAATTTTATAATCATTGAAACAACCTGACAGCTGCTTCCTATAAATAAACATTGTGTAATGAGGCGCGGGTTCTGTACCGACATGCTTTAAACACTCCGAAGCACTCTGCGAACTATCTGGATCATTGACACAATGCGACGATTTATTTATATAACGTAATTAGACATTTCAAACATTTGCGTGGATTTTAATTAGTCGGTACAATCAAGCCTTTTGAAAATATGAATAGGTACGTGGTACGAGCACTATACTTATACAGAGATGTGTTATCTAGTATTTAGATTATTCAACAAATCTTATAGAATTTAGTATAACTTTGGTATAATTTAGTTAGGCGAACTGAACCGCAGCGCAAATGCAGCCTCTGTCACGTATGTAGCTAATGCCTGTATGAGCACTTAAAATCTCCTTGGACTTGTGTAACCCACATTATTCCAATGTAGGTTGTATTACTACATCTATTGCCTCTAAATTCCTATTTAATTCTATTATAAATAATATACGGTATATTTCAGATTGATAAATAATTACAATAATAATTATTAAGGTACCTAATTCTTTCTTATTTAAAAGATCATAAAGTTTTTAAAGCCGCTGCAGATACGCTTATTAGAAATACCTATTTGGCCGCAACGATCTGAAATACGCTGAAGATGCTATAAGATATTTCAAGTCGACTTTATCATTTTTATGAATTGCCAACGTCTCGTTCAATGGATCTTTTTACCTACGTAGGTAAAAAAATCCAGGTACCTAGGTAGTTTCACTCAACAATAATATTATATTGTGATTATACTGACTTTGTAGTTATGTAATGTTTTACAACATTATGACTATTCAGATAAAAACTATAATTTTTTTTATTTTGAAGTAGAAACTATCTAGTTTAGTATCTTCTATGTCTCTAGAAGATACTTAATTGCTCTTTAAACTGAACAATAAGTTTGAAGTTACAAATATTATAAAGAGTAATTAATTTTTTAACATGGGTCTATCTACTATTTGGTTTCGTGGATGGTTTCATACGTGTTCAAGTAATATAATAAGTCGGAGTAAATATTTTACAATTATTTGAACCAATTCAATTTCAGAATTTTACTGAAATATGTTAATACTTCTTAATTAATTTCTCAATTATGCCTAAAACACCCTACATATACCTACTTAATTCCGTTAGATATTTGTTGCTTTTAATATTATGTTACGAATACAAGCATTAAATAGTTTTAATAATATTGCCCCTGAGATTTGTTTTCATGCTGTGCCGCTAATGACGTCTTTATTACGTATTTCTTTGGTTTCGTAAGTTGAAGAGTTTCGGTCAGGCCTAAATGGCCGACTCGCAATGAAAATGTACAGAAAATCAGATTTATGTTTCATCCCTCCGAGTGTCCCGTGGGGCCAAATCTTTTAACCTATTTTTTCAGTTCCTGATATCTATCTTATCCATCGATTGTAATAATTACAGGTGCAATTACACATCTGCAACAATGTTTACCTAGGTATATTCAAACAGTTTAAATTTTAATTGAACTAGAATTGACTTTAATATCAATTATAGGTAGGTACACAGGTAATGAATTTACATTTACTTAAAGAAATAAACTTTAAAAATGAAGAAAAAATATTTTTAACATCCTCAGCCCTTGAGATAAAGTAGCGTTTATAAAATTGAAATGTAATTGATGATATTCTTCAAAAATTAATCAATTTTTAAAATTTTTATCTAAGTATTTGTCCAATACTGTGAAACAGCATTGTAGGGTATTGTAGGGTCTTGTTAAAATAATAGAAAATAACAATATTTTCCTGCTACACATAATTCCTTCTATTTTTAATTCTGAGAATAGTCTGTATGAATTCACTGTCCAATCCATTAGATCCATTATCTAATTTTGTTTGTAATAAGACTTTGTCTAGATGAAAGTGTTGATTATACAAAATTTATTTTCTTTTCCTTTGTTTGTAACGAACATTAGGTAACCTACTATTATAACATAAACATCTTAGTAAGAAATAAGAACATATAGAGTTTAAACCTTAAATTCTCTAATATAAAAATACATGTGTAGGTATAATCTATTACGTTATACATATTTAATAAATTCATAAACATTTTATTAGAGCGGAAATCGAGCAGGCTCTACTAATCATACATTGACGGAAAGTCGATATCATACCGAAAGCATCTTTATTCCGGCCCATGAGTTTTCCTATTACTATCCTAGAATCATATCTAGATCCCGAATACAATTTCAGGCCAGTTTTGCGACAAACTGATGTAGGTTTTATGAATTAGAATATTAAGAATGATTTCAAAAATGTAGAGTACCTAACTCCTAATTATACTTTGCTACTAATTATTATCTTATACTATAAGAGTTTTGATGAGAAATAGATTATATAATTACGTCTACTACTAACTTTTAAAAATTAAAAAAAAATCAAAGGAAATAAATATGCTCTACTACAATATAACATTCATATAATACCTATCAAAGCCTCGTAAGTGGATCGTATCTGTACTTCGTCTATCTCCAATTGTGTCGAATTTCCTTCCAATCTTCCTACGAGAGTGACTTGTACAATTATATTCTGTATAGTTAGATAATTCCCCTAAAAGATTCCCGCTTTTACAAAAATTCAGACAGCAAAACATTTAAACGTGAAAGCACGTACCCTGAAGATTTAATTTTTCAATAGAATATTTTATTAGTAATTGAAGGTGTTCCGAAGCAAATAGATTAGAAGTGAAGTTAGTTTGAAGACTACTTAAACAAAAGACAATTATTTAAATTCAGTTTGTATGGTTTAAATATTCTAACATGGATAGGCTAAAACAAGTTAAAATTAAACAACATATTCAAAATTTGTTACATATTGCTCAGACAAATATTATCGAACAATCTTAATGTACCTAATTGTATTTTGTAACGAACCATGGTCATGCAAAGAAGATACTTATGAGAAATATAATCAAGTAACGATAGCTTTCCTCATGTACCTTACACTCTTCATTGCTTTCTGCCAACTCATGCGTTAATATTGATAAGAGAAGGTTTAAACGAAAACAATCTTACACGTAACGTTTTAAAGTATAGAATAACGAGACTAAAATCCAGGAAAATAAGTGTATTTTGCGTTTAAACGATCAATGAAAATGCTTAACGATATGGGTAATAGCATTGAAATCTTGTGACACATTTGCATACTATGCAAAATGTATCTAACACTCATAGAAAAAGTATTATGGTATCCAGGAACACGTGTAGAATGTAGGTAGGTAGGTAAGTACATGATTATATTATAATACTTTATTATTTTTTTTAATAAATCACTAATTGCTTCATCATAATACATACATAGTGCAAATGATAAATCGGATCATAACCTGGGGCAGAGGAATTAGCGGGAAAATTGAATTTTAATTGATTCTTGTGTAAACAGTTGTATCATCAAGTGGCAATCATGGACCAATAACTAATTTAATGGTGCCATCGCATTTGATTGATTATATTTATTGTCGTCAAATAATAATTACAATATCGTGAACCGATCTTTGTCTACTATATTACCTATAGCTACTACGCATATATTGATTTCAAATCGGATAAGGTATAAGGCGATTTAAAAATCAATTTAAAATATTATGTTTGTGTGCTGTACAATTCGGCTATAGTATTATAACTCATAATAAGAAGATGTATCGATTTATAGCTTCTCCATTTCTATTATTCGTGTATAAGATATGCTTTATAAGTAAAACGTCACAATAAATTTTCCCGATTCCGCAGATAGTGAGATATTGTATATTTCAGGAAAACCTATTTGTTCTCAATATATCTATTACGGTTACGATTAGGTAACATGAAACATCCTCTGGGGATTGAACAGCCGTGCTACAAAATGAGCAGGCTTTTATTAGAGTATATTTATTTATTTCAAATGATATTTATAAAACTGTATATCCTACTTTGAGATAAAGCTTTTAAAATGTATCAAGTTAAGTTTAAAAAGATATTCAGTATTCACAAAGTGTATTAAAAAAATGAACGGACGTTAAATATTTTTGTTTCGTGAGAGTTTTCCACGAGAGCTGAATTCGTTTGAAGTACAAATTAAGCGTTTTAAATACAGCTTTTTAACACATTCGCTTTTGAATAACGTGTACTTATGTTGAAAGGTGGATAAATACTGATTTTTATTTAGCGGTGAATAAATTTATTATGAACTTGAAAACTTCAAGAAATTTTATAAATGTGACGATTCAGGTTAATATGAATTTTTATCTATTTAAATTTATTCAAACGAGTTTAAGATTATTAATATGTATTGAATTTTTAGTAAGACATCTCTCCTTACAGAAGGTTAACACTTTAATAAGGCTACAAAACTTTATAAATTATACATATTAAAGTATGATTGTAAACTATACAAGAAAATATTAGTGACTTTTGGAACTATTCTAATGACTTAAAAAAAAAAAATTTCCTTAGGAGTTGAATCATATTTATTCCATTTAGTATCTTTATATATTTACTAATACATATTTTAAATGCGAAAATATGATTGTTTTTTTGGTATGTCTTTCATTCAAGTCTCGACGTAGTTAGGAGACTATATTAATATGCTACTCTTCACCGTGGTGAAATATCTAATTTTCATGTGAATATTCCTTGACATCGCGGGCGAAGCTGTGGGTCAGAGCTAGTAACATATATTATGAATGCATAGGCCTCGGTAATTAATTAAAATTCAATTGGTGACTAACAATTTTATTGAAATTGAAAGTCGTCATCGACCCCACAGTTTCTAGTTGACTGGACAAGGGACAGATATGGGGTCTGATAATAATTAATTATATATTTTTACTAGCTGCTCCGCTCGGTTGATATATATATAGCCTAACTTCCTCGATAAATGGGCTATCTAACACCGAAAGAATTTTTCAAATCGGACCAGTAGTTTCCGAGATTAGCGCGTTCAAACAGACGAACTCTTCAGCTTTATAATAATATAATATTATATAATATATAGACGAAAGTTGAATTTGGGTGCAATTAACGAAGTTATGTAGCTGGTCCTTTGAAATCAGCTTTAACTGAGATTTACTGTTTGGGACATGAAATGATTTTGATTTTTAATATGTAAATCTTTCCGTTTGTGTCCCGGCTGATTAAAAGTTGATGAGAGAGATTATGCTTAATTAGTATATTTGCAACGGAATATATTAATATTCCGTACATTAAGTTCAATGAAAGTTTCGTTAAGTTGAATACGGGTATTCGTAACTTACCGTATTTAGGATCTCCACAAGTTCAATCAGTTTAACTAATGCTTCGCTTTTTCTAGTAAATATTTTTAGAATAAAAATATTATTTATTAGTGAAAGTGTTTAGTTTTGGATTTAATAATTAACTATAGTTAATCTAATCATCATTTATATTGTGTTCATTATTTACAATAATATATCGTGAAAGTTTCGTCTCTTTATTAATTAAATCAATTTTTGTTTAAAATAAAGAGGTTGTACAGCTTTACAGCGGTTTTTAAAGCAGTAAGCAGCAGAGGACCATTGATTAACATTACTTTTCGGCTTTACAAAAATTGGTGTTAAGTTTAAGTGAAAACTTGTTGACGTGTTAAGTGTATCACGCGGACGCTGAGAGCAGAACCGCCTTGGGGCGGGGTGGAGGCGGAGTTCCAACCTATATAAGCTTTGCATGCCTGAAAACTTTGTTATTGAATGCGTGCGATCATATCGAACAAGTGATCCCGAGCACAGCAAAGCGTGTCACTTTCATCGTACATCTGTGATTGTCAGGTGAGTTGATAAAAGTTACGATAAGCGGAAAAAATATTCACAAAACGAACGAGAAAAACGAAGCGAATCGTGATAACGTATTTCCAATATTTATTTAATTCAATATAATTTTGATGAATTTATACATTTAGAGTGGTGAACTTTATTAACAAAAGCGCTTATTCGTATTTCGTTATTTATTACAAAATAAAATAGTGTGTGTTTACGTGTAATTTTAAAATTTTCAATAAAATTTTTAAAAAATAATCTAATAAAAATCTAATAAAGTTTCACAATAATATTACCAATAAACGTTTTTCAAGTTCAAGTCAAGTCTTTATGTAAAGTTTAACTTTCATTGAATATTGTCAATATAATCCCCCAACATAAATAGCCTTGCAAAATATATTCGCGAAAGGAGGAATAAAAAATAAACCTAAGTAAACAGTTTATTTATGAAAATGAGAGACTTCTTGTTTAAGTAGAACAAACATCAAAGGTATAATACTTTCTTGTGTATTGATATAGAGCTTCGAGTTTCAACTTATATTTATCTTATTAAAAATATGACATTCTATCAGATACGTTTTGTAGTCTCTTAATAAAATCTTATTACGCTTCACTTCCTATGAAAACGAATTGTTTCGTGTATCTGATTAAATATGTAGGTAGTATAATATAAAATCACTATATAAAATCATACTCTTAAATTCCAATTCATTAATTCTCAATTATATTTAATTCAGCCATATTAGCATTTTCCCTAAAAGTTTTCACACGAGAAAAGTAAAATAAAGTTTTTCTAGTTAGATATAAATTATAACTCAGAAAAAACCGAGTGTTTTAATAATCTCCTGTAGTTATTGACATCATAATAATGTGTGCATACTTAAAATATTTGAATACACTAAGATATTAATAAATTTATTAACTTTTATTGGAACGAATCACAAATACGTTTTCAAAGTACAAGTACTAAAAACGTGTGATAGTTATAGTCTGTATGACTGAAAGCATTAAATGTACGACAGTAAAAAAAGAATACAAAGACTCTTAACATCATGTAAAAGTCAAAAACTTAAGATGTAAAATGGGTCTCCAACTGTGTCAAGAAAGAGTGCCAAAGACTGTTTGAACAACAGCTATTGAGCTTGTGTGCCTACGGCTGAGTCTACGAGCTTACGTCGTAGGCTCGTAGCTATGCACGTAGCATGCGAGTAGTTACATAATTTAAGACATCTGTTTCATGCAAGCTTTCGAAAACATTCACAAGAATATGAATAATACAATATACTATTTATAGAACGTGAAATTTAAATACTAGTTTAATCTCAAAATAAAATTATTTTATAACATTATAATTTCAACGTACAAAATCTTAAATAGTGTGAATTTTATTCACACTTTAAGACTAGGTAAACTTTTAGGTTTTGTATTAATTATGAAAATCCGTTTACATGATTATAAAAGTTTAAACTTATTTTTGTAATAATAGATATATTAGTCGTAGAAGATAATAATATAAAGAAAGACTTCATTAATTCTATCGATCATCTCTATTATGTGTCTCTTTTATCTTTATAATATTTTAAACTCTATTCCCTTTTTTTATTTAGGAATAAAAAATTAGAGTGGAATTAACAGTGACCTATCTAAACGGTTCTCATAAAATTTTATAAAAAAAGGAAACTTCAACGTTAGCAGAACGCTCTTAATAAACATTTAAATAACCGTAAAATCCCATCATAACAATTAAATTCTATTCCACTGGATACAAACGTTAGTAAAAACAATTTTTTTTTTTATACTAATAGTCAATTAATAAGAAAATGGACAATACCATAAAATTTAATATTTTCGTTCCATAGGTTCTCTCTTAAACATTTACAAATACTAAAGTATTAAATAACACTGTATACATTTACAATTAACATCATTTTGTATAAAAGTTAACGAATTACATTATAGAGGTCTAATTAACGGAAATGTGGAAATATCGTAGAACTTGGAGTCCTTCAACAGTTAGAACTTGTAAACTTTGCAGTTCTAAAATCAGCCGTACTTTGTATGATTAATATTTGCTGTTTATTAACCGTCTGGTTGCTTGGCATTTCTGTAAACATCTCAAATCATCAAATATTATTTTCTGGGAATGGAATGATATTTTTAAATATAGCGTTCAGTCCTGTCGAGTTAATGCCACGGATAAAAATCTAATTATTGTAATCAACTAGGTTCTATTTCGAATTTTGGTCGAGTAATTTTATATTGCGTTCAAATGACATAACTTTGTAAGGATAGATCGCGATGTAAATACAATTTGAAATTCGTCCATAATTTAATATAGCATCCTGTTAACCGCTGGAAGATATAAATTGTACGTTGTATTTGAGTTATTTATTTATTGCTTTCTTGTTGCAAAAAATATAACCCATTTATGTATTTATACCTCTATGGTACCAAATGTTGTTTGGAAGAAATCGCTGTGAGCGATAAGTATATTTAAGTGTTTGTATTTTTTGTTTTTTATCTTTAAGTGCAATAAAGTATTTATAAATAAATAATAAACACCCTACTCTCCTTTAACAATGTTTTGTTACTAAAACAACTGGTATAGCAAAGGCTTTGTATGCATTCATTGAATTTACGGTATCAGTGCTGACCGTTGTATCTTGTTCGTGAATCAAGTAATTTAATTCTCGCGCTTACCTCTTTGAATGGGAATCAAATTGTTTGTTTAGAAATACATTAGAAAGGACAATGAATATTGCACTATGATGTAAATTATCTACGTATATATTTAAAGTCACTCTTAAAATATTATTCGTATTTGTATATATGTATATTAATTATCTACATAATAAGTGTATGCAAGCTGACATTTAGCCACTAGAGTTCTTAAGCTAGCTACATCAAGTAAATTATTCACATATGAGTGAACGCTGCACAACCGACGTGCAACCTTAATAGATGGCAAATTTAAAAAATACTCCTTTTAAAGTTTATCTTAGAATATCAATATTGAATGAATATTGCGATTAACTTTATAAATTTATTATTTTTTCCTGTTAAACATCAGTAGGCAAAGTTATGTTGTGCACATTAAATTCACAATGCTCGATATTTTATCCACTCGTTTTCTTTAAAAACTTTGTAAAATAAAAATAATTGAAAATATATGTGATAAGATAAGGGCTTATAAAAATACATCAAGCAAATGAATCTATTCGCGCCATCCAGTCTACAATTGTACCTACTACTTATATTTTACGAAACAGTAAAGAGTTGTATCTTGTCGCTGATAATAAAATCTGTTTTATGGAAAAATTATGCGTTTTTGCTCCAGACCGGATGGCTATAAACTCATTTTACTATTCCATTGACGCACGGAACCGTTGCATCTAAATGCAGCTGGTAACAATTTTTCAAATATAATGTTTCAATTAATGGAAAACATTTTTATCATAATAATGAATACATATACGGTATATAATAAAACATGTCTCTATGATATCTCTTCTATTACCTTTCTATATTATGTTCTCTATTTAATAATTAAACGTTGTATTCCGTAGAATACAATCCTGTAAAACAGCTTTGCGATATAAGTAGATAGCTTCTTTACCAATCCTAATCTCTATTTTTTGTAAGCTGTAAAAAGTCACAGACATAGCAAGAAGTACATTGTTTTACCAGACAGGCATGGTCGGCTCGTCATTGTGAGGCGAAGTGTGCTGTGATCGATTTTGCGGCGTGCCTCAATAGTGTTAGCGTTTGCGGCTGCCTGTCAGCTGACAGCACTGACTCGACCACGCTCATATATGGCCCATCCACTCGTCACAGTTACTAACTAGTATTTCAATTCGATTTGCTGCACCGTGCACGTGCTGTAGATTAGCTTTTAATTTTCTAGTTAATTTTTATTTCCTTGTTGGCAAATGGGTCTATATTTTGTTTAATATTAAAATAATCCTTTTACTCTTACTATATCACTGTAAAAGGCATTAATAAAAAACGTCAATTAATAAACCCATAAATAATAATATTTATGTTAGTATGCCTGAAAGCAAAACTTATAACTATTGGATTTAATTGTATATGCTTTTTAAAGGTTCTTAAAAAACCTCCGCTATATGAATTACCCAATCAATCTATTCACTTTCAATTCCAATTCATTTTCTGTTGAATTTCCGTTCATCTTAAAGTCAAGTGGAGTGATGCTTTAACTAAACTGAACTTGAAGTGATATTTAAACTAAACACATGGAACTCAATTACAGTTGCAGAAACTAAATCTGGTCAATTAACACTTGAGGTATTTCGGGATCTTTGAGAAATTGGGAATAAATGTTAGTTGTCTGAATTATGACTCCTTGTCTTTCATTTCGTTAATGAAACCTATTTCAGAGCAGCCATTACACGAAGGCAAAGAACATTCAACATCTAAGATAATGAACGTGATGGCCTCGCTTTTAGCAATCTCATTAGATGCACGAAATGCGGAAAAATAAGAATGCATTTCTGTTCTTTTATAGGAGCGTATTTATTACTACTATATGTATATGCACATGGGTAGAGTTCTAGTCGTAAATTATATTCGTAAATATAATATTAAGGGCCGATTTTTCAATACTTGGATAAAACTTATCCGTCCAATAAAGTATTACACGATAATATTAAAATGTCACGTAAACTGTCAAATACGGGCAATTAGAATACGTTTTTAAAATGGTAGTTTTATACATTATTCGACGAATAAGTTTTAAACAAGGATTGAAAAATTAACCCTAAACAAAACAAAATAGGTATTAAAATGGGTTATAGCCACAAAATGTGTCTTAGATAATAGATATTTTGAAATTCTCTCTTTCAATTCAACGATTAGGAAATAAAGGTGCTAACATAGAAATCTGTATGTTTGGAGTGCTGTTATATTATTCGAGTGCAGAGTGAGTGTAGTGCCTATTTGAAATGCTCTTTGTACACGTGGCTGTTCCTCTTTCTAGTAAATAATTAGGTGAAGTTTTGGGAATATTCTACGCTATATGGTTAATAATAAATTTATTTCTTTATATACTTTTTGCGTCTACAGTAACAATGCATAAAAGATGAAATGAAAGAAATAAAAAACGCTTTTAAATAAAATTACAAATTATAACATAATATTTTCCTTGGAGAATCTGTTGTAACTGAGAAGATTTTAAAAGCTGCACAGTATACCTTTTAGTACGCAATTAGTAAATCATTTTCATATACATTTAGAAACGATTATTCCTTTAATCGTTCCCATAAAACAAAAAGTTTTAAACCATTAATCTTAAACTTCAGTCCTTCAAATGTTTAAGTATAAATGGACAGTGAGTTTAAGCGTAAAGCTACCCTTCAAATTGAATTAAAGTGACCTACGAAACCACTTGGATACAATAATTTGTCACCAAATGTGACAAAGTGTCCTAACTTAATTTGTGAGGTGATTAACATCAGTGTTCGTTTGTTTACATACGGTCCCGTCAATGAATTTCATTATTATGAATCGGGATTTAATTTATTATTCAAACCTTAAACAATACATTTTATCGTGTTACTAGATGACTCGTTGATTTCGTTTTTATGTTTTTATCTATTATTATCTAGAGACTAGATTCTGATTTATATCATCCAATGTATGTATTAAAATTATAGCTGTTTGTTATTCCAGTCAAAACTCAAAAATGGCAGCTTATTTTTCTCAGAAATATAGCAATAATATTTGTATTAGATAGAATACGATTTACATTTTCTTCGATGCTAATTCTGTATTTTCTTTGAAGTGTATTTCCCTGCAGTACTATAAGTAGGAAAAATAAAACTAGTATTCTCATGGGTAAAATGGTAACCATTTATAGGGACGGTAATAAATAGGAACACGTGCAACATGCTTGAGATTTCCTGTAATAAAAGTTAGCATCGTGAATTTAAGCATGTTGATTTTATGATTATTGTTATTGTCCTCTATATTGCTCGAAACTCATTATTTTAGAATAGGTAAAGTATTAGTGAAACTTAAAACAACTTCTCGATAAGTTAATATTATGAAGATCACTCTTTCAATAACGTTCTCCAGTACATTCTGGATGTGTAAAAATATTTTGTAAATCGAAGAATAACATTGTTTAAATATATTGTTATCGTAATGTAAAGTTTCAAACGGTTTCCAAAAAGTATAATTCAGTCGTTTGTAAGTACAAAAGACTGACTCTTTTCACAGTTTTGATTCAAAATAGCGTCGTTATAACTTCTGAAGCAATTTTCCGATATTTACATTTTTTGTTTAATAAACGAAACTCGTCAAATTCAATAAGACACTTCAGAATGTTCGTTTTAAAATTAAATTGGACTTCGTAAAATGTTGAAGTATTCAATAGAGTTTTTTTAAACAAGTAACTGGAAATTATACTCTTATTGGTTACAATTTTGATTTTAGACTATCTTATTGAGAATAGCCATGAACAAAACAGATGTTTGTTTAATCTAGGAAAACGTTGAGCACGTTTGATTCATATGTAACACAGAATTTATGGAGACCTTTAGAATTTATTTAATCCTCATGAATATTAATGAAATAAATGTTCTAAGCGACCTCAGCTTTATTCACATACCCGTGCGTTTCAATGAATCCCTAATGAAACAAAATAAATTATCAATTTCTGAGTTATTTCCATAGGAAGTTACGGTTAAACTAGTTATTTTGAAGAGGGTCGGTCAACAGTGATTTTACATCTAATTGCCCGTAGTAATCTTATCAAATATCCGCACTAATATGTCCAAAAGATATTCCCAAAAGAGAGAAGTTATCTGTATAACTTCTCTCTTTTGGGAATATCTTAACATCAGTTGATAACGTGAAATATTTTAATACTTTAATAAGTATTAAAATATTCTCACTCGCTCGCTCATTAATATGAGCGAGTTATATCGACATAAATTATCAGTTTCACATAACTTAACAAGCAAAAATATCAGCTACATAGTAATTGATCGATTTAAAAATTTCTTGACTCTCAATAATCGCGCTTCATAGTTAGTTATGTTGATACACTTTCGATCGGCCTACTAACGTACCTGCAACCAAATCAGGAGGAGCCAATCTAATTCACCTTGGTCACACGTAAGTAGTGCTCGATAATAGCATGGCTTAGCATGGGGAGTTCCTACGTGGGTAGACCTCAGTTAATATTTCGTCGTCTTGAGTTCATTATAAGCTAATCTGGTTAGTGGTAAGCACGTACCTATGCTGGAGATTATCATGTTAACATGTACATGTGCGTATAGTTAAATACGTTACCTTAAATCCATTACGAGCTACTTCACACTTGAGATAATCTTCATAATGAATATCACATGATACGCAAACATAAACGTAATTTGAGTTTGATATTTGCTTCAATATTGTGTGTATAAACTTAGTGCCGCTTGATTAATTCTTGTTATTTTAATCCAAAAGGATTTCTTAATAGTATATATTATATTAATATTTTATAGAACCTATTAGACATAAATGTAAGAATGTTAAAAATACAAATCTAGTAAAACATGATTCATAAGATCGTACATAATTTGAAGGAAAAACGATGAATTTATTTCTTTTATGGAAAAAAGTATGTATATTAATAAATTATGTAATGTTTTATTAGCAGTGTTTCAATATATTAATTTCCAATAAAGGTCCATATTATAACGATCATATTTTTAGAAATATAAAATTTTTCGCAAAATTATTAGACATTTACGGTGACTGTTAATAGACATTGCTTTTATATCGAGAGGGACCGTGGATCGTTCATCAATAAGTGTTTACTGAGCAAGCCTTATGCAAACACTTGAGACTTTCCGTCCTATTGTTGTCCTTCTACGGTATCCCATTTTATATGTTGTAGTTCTGAACGACCGGTACGCAATTCTTCAGTCAACATTATAATAAGAATGAGATGATACACGTGGTGAAAATATCACATGTCTATACAATTTTTTCAACAAATTTACTTAGTTAAGAATTAAACTTAATATTTATGAAACAGTAATACTTTATACATAAACAAGTACAAAGAAGACGTCATTAAATGGAAAATGTTGGTAATAGCCGTTACGGCTATTCTCGTAGCAAAGTATTACGCTAACTCGTAGCAGACTACATTATACACAATATTTATTTGTTGCATAAATATAACGACGTTTTTGTTAAATTATAATATTTTTATGATTGTCCTTTAAATAGACAAACGTATGCACATAAATATGAATTATTTACCCTTTCATACATTAGAGAGCATACGAGGCGTTTGAAGTAATAACATTATGATATAAAGGTTTCTTTTATGTCTGAATAAACAATATTATTCGGGCCTCTGCTCTTTGCTTATTGACTATATTCGGGACATCTCACGCTTCGCGACCCGAATAAGCTTTCGTTAGCGGATCTCCTAACAAACTATCCCTTGACATTCTTATTTATTTGCATATGAAATATCCGAATCCATAAACAGCACCTTATAAACAAAGAAAAAGAAATATTCGAAAGTTTTGAATGAATTCTCCCTCCCTGGTATGATTTATTTTTGGATTTGCAATTAATGCTATCTATTTAGAAATAAAATATTTGTTCTTATAAAAATAACATGCCTTTATTATTTGTCGCTTTGAATTAAAAAACAAGCCTCAATTTAATTATATGTTTATATCTACAATGACAAATTGTTGAAAGGCATTCATTCTCTTTTGATACCAAAAATGTAAGATTGAGATTGCTTTGCAAATATTTTTCCGTAAAATTGATTCGTATAAAAATATACTTACTTGGACAAAAATCTCGTAAATTGAGATTGACTGTTGTCACTCAGTTTTACAGAACACGTTCCGACGTACAAATGTATAAATTGATTAGAAAATGTGGACCTAAATTGAACAGAATCTAGAGTTATTATGTTATGAGACCGCTAGCTAGTACCGTAGCGTAGCATCGCGTAGCGCAGCATCGCGTAGCGCGGCGTAGAGACTTTTAGTCTGGGAGTAATTAAGTAAAAACGAAAATAGTTTTCACATCAAGTTTATATAAAAGGTAACGTTCATATCTTCTCACATGACATATCTGCGACGTTTAATTAATTTCATGTTCCTAGATACTTATCACATGGATGGTATAAATATAAAATCAATGTGGTCGTAGGCGACGTCACCTCACTCAATTAGTTCAGCGAAGCAGCTGAAACGTGATTCCTTTGATTGGCCATAGACGAGCCAATTTGTCGGCACGCCCGCTTTATAGCTGCATGCGTTTTATTGTCTCCACAAGGCATTATGCTTATTTACTATGTCTAGTGTATAAAATCAATGGATAAGTCGGAATAAATGTAGGACGTTGGATTTAATACGAATCCGGTACGAGTATCAGTGTAGAGATAATATAAGGTATAGGAATTGAACTGTTCTATGTAAGCAGATGGTATTAATTTTTAATTAACGTTGCAGAATAGAATTTATTTTTTATACACTTTAAAGTATAGCTTTTAGAAATTGCTAACTGCAACAAGTTAAGTTTTATAGAGAAGTAATACGTACCATTTGAAAACATAAATGTATAGAATTTCCGGTTGACATTGGAATACATCGCACCGTGTTTGAAAATGACAGATTAGAGGAATCTATCACGTACAGTGTTTACAAGAAGTTTACAAGACAGGAAAATAGACGAGTTGATCGTATGTCCAATCACAGAGTTAATAACTTTAATAGCGACGAAGAAAATAAGGCGAGAAAATTTATGTCCACGAATAAAATAATTTAAGTAAAATTAATTAGCGCCATAATTGTAAAATGAATTGTTCATTGAGATAAATTAAACGTCTACTTACGACCCAATAAACTTAAATGTGTTTTCAGTACGGTTTATAAACTCTTTGATTAGATGAAATGTTTCATTACGTTAATAATTATGTTCGAACAAATTTTGGGACACACTTTTTGTTATCTAGGTTTGCAATAAATTTGAATATAAGTATTCGGAAACTCCTATTTCTCACCCTTTTGTTTATAATGAAAATCTAATGTATTAATTAAGTATTTAATATAACCTTTTGATTTTAGATATCAAATAGTTTTTTATTTTTATTTTGTTAGATTTTAACAAAATAAAAATATGTGTTCTTTAATATGAACGCACATGTCTGTTATAATAAATACGAGTGTCATGAACTTACGACATCGAATCCATTACATAAATTTATCTTGAACATCTCTGAAAATTACATTAGCGGAACCCTCGTCCTGTTCGAATCACTAGTCTAAATAACCACAGTAATAGAGGTGTATTCGCTGCAATCAAATCGTTAGAAAATAAGGATATAGCGTTACATTGTTTTTATTTATAGAAATATACGTAGCTTTGTATTAAAATGATTTGAACAGAGGCAAATAAACTGTCGTTTAAAAAGCTTGAAGAGTTTTATATTTATAATGAAAACGTTATCAAATTTATCAGTAGAATTCTGGGTAACAGTGTACAAAAGTATATTAAAAGCTATGTATTTTTAAAAGCTGTCTCAAATAAAAGCGAAAAATTCAGTCTGAGATAGGTATTTTATATAAATTTAAAGTGAAACTTTTATTACATCGTCTCAAACTTTTTGGTCTGTGTAGCGCATGTCGCGTGACGGTCGGCTGCCGAGTAGGTATAAAGCAGTGTTCGGAACCGTACGATAATTATCGTACAAATACGATAATTTTGTGTCTAAGTTTCACTTTTACCGTGGTTTCATAAAACCACACAACATTTTTTTAATATAAATCTATCTAGATCAATTAGAGACGTACTCTGATATAGGTACTTTAGTACAGTCGAATTTAACTTACGTGTCAACCTACACAAATGTTTACTAAGTTCTTAACATGCGAACATTATTACAACTCTTACCATTTCTTGAGCATAGAGTTAAAGGAAATACGCATCCACTCATTGCTATCGCTGATTTTCTTTTTATGTTAACGCAATAAACACGTCAGCAGGGCTTGTCTAATTTCATTACAAAATTTAATCTAAGAGCCGAGAGCTCTTGAGCTCTGACCGCTGAGTTTCTGTTTAACATTCTAATTAAGTTATTGCTGTTTTTATAATTCCACGATGTTGCTTTATTAATCAAGTAATCAAGGTTACATTTACCTCAAGTGTGTACAGGTACTAAGATAACTTGAAAATTAACATAATAATTATTCATGTAAATTGAAATGTTTGGGTTTGATTTACACACTTGACGAATCTCTTTGCGTTCGTGAATATAGATTATAGAAATTCAATTTGTTTGCATGAATTATGACGGAAGATACATTATTTATTAAGTAACATAACATACTAGACTCTCAAGTGAAATTAATGTTGCTGTGTTATCATAACATTTTATCGAATTTAAATATATTATATAGTCTTTGTAAATATAACTTTTTCTCCAAAAGAGTTTTTTATTATAATATGTTTAACGTTACCCCTCGTCATAGCCGAGATAAAAAGCGGTTCGTTAACATCATGCCACATGGGATTGTCGAGGTATGCTGATCTTTTAGAAAATCCCCATATGATTATCAAAGGGATAAGTCATTCCAGAGAATGTCACTAGTAAGCATTTTCACATAGTTGGAATGTTATTGGATTTGAATTTTAGAATAAGTGTACAGTTTAACATGATACGGAATTCATCTGACTTTAATTTTGTTAAGCTAAAGTTCCAAACGATTATATTATCCATAATGCGATTAAATATAACAAACAAAAACCCAAAATGTTATTTAACTTGGTAACTTATGTACTTTGATGTCAATAAATTCAATAGACTATGAATGAATGAAACCTACGAACAAAAACACTATGCTAGTATAGGCAGAAATAAAACTTTTTATCTTATAAATAAATATATTATCTAAAGTTACTGATCGGAACTCATTTAAGATACTCGGAAATCATTTAAATGATCTTGATGTCGTCGTCATGCCGATGTCTTCAGTGAATTATGTATTTTCAATAACAGTAAAGTAAACGATAGCATTGAAATTATGAGATTCTTGTTCTACGTAAATGATAAAACAATATACAGTTTTTGTTTTATCGAAAGTCTAACTTTGCCTTCACACTTTATACGCTTTGTATAATTTAATCACTTTGATGCCCTTCGAAACATTTCATTCTTGTTAATATATTTTTTTCGAATGTATTGTCAACGAAAAATATGTAATAGATATACAGATAAATTAATTCAAATAATATAAAGGTTATGAAATAAATAACAATATTATTATTGAAAATAAACAGATATAATAATATTGATGGTTAAATTACATTTCCCGCAGCCGGAGGCCCCAAAAGAAACTCAGATATACTTAGAAACTAGATTTAATGACTAAAGTGAGACTTTTACACCCATGTCTGCACGATGCAGACCGGAGTTAAAGAATGAATTTATACATTTTAATAATTATTATAAAGACGTAAGCTTGGATGCTAACTCATCTAATCGGACTAACATTCTTTTCCCGTGCGAACGGCGTATTCATCAGTTTCGTATGAAGGCAGGGCCGTAACTGTTAGGACTCCTAACCATCAATATTATTATCCTAACTTAGTAGATCTTAATTATTTTAGATTTAATTAAATTTAAAATTAAAAATAATAAATAACCAAAACTAGATATCCAATTATCTTCGCAATCCATCAACTGAGGTTGAGATAAATGATTAAATGTTTGATTCTGGACATATATTACTGGCTTGGAGAGCCCATATCAGACTGAGAGACTCACGAAATGTTCTCTGTTAACTAATATGCCTACAACTGAAACAATGTAGTAATGGAATGCAGAACCAAATCCAAATCAAAATAAGCCTTAATCAAAATAATTTATACCATAATAATATAGCGTTCGCTTGCTTTTTATCTCATCTCGTCATCCCAAGACAATTCCGGTCCACACTACATTTTCTACAAAAATTTGATATTATATCGCATCGTGAACGCTTAAAAAATTCTAAACCTTTAACTCAGTAAAAAATAATAATCATAAAGTCATATCATAAGATTACACTTCACGACTGCAGTATAGAGTTACCTACTTAGTTTCATATTGTTACTGGTTTCCTATTTAAGTTTTCGCCAACTGACGGCAGTGAATCCTCTTGTGACTTGCAGAATTAGAACTAACGCTAAGTTCTATGAAATCTGTCGATATCTAACGCTTCGGAACCAATTAAACTTTCATGTACACTAATAAAGGTATAACATCATTGATTACGGCTTTAGGGTAAAGGTAAAATATCTTCTATTTGCTTACTTTATATCAATTAAAACTATATGGTGTACAGTCAATCTGAATCAAAACTTAAATAGAAGTTGCCGAAGTTACTGATTACATAAAACAATAATATACCGAATGAATTAAACGAAACAAAATATCATATTTATAAGTGTTTTCAATAATAATTGTAGATATACTTGATCTATCTATATAAATGCTTATTAAAATCACGTAACAATCAAGCCATTTACAACTGCGCGTATAATATTATAATCAGCCTATATTCACTTAACCTACGGTTATTGGATCCAATAATTTGTATCGATATTAGAATATAGCACTAGTAATTATCAGTCATAACCAAATGTAGGTGATCACGTGTATTCAATTATTTTAATCAGCTGTCATACGATGTCCTAATTAAAGGCTCCGACAAATTAAGCCACGTATAATTAAGAAGCATTATGGCGTTAACGCAGTAGTGTTAGGCATAGTGCAAACCGGTGGAGGTCACCCCAACAACCAATTTGCCGGTCCGGAGATCAAAGACGTATCGTGAATCATCGGCACGCACTCTACCTTGATGTACGCATTATTACTACACTAAAACCTTTTAAATTTTACAGAAGTTTAGTTTCATTGCTGTTCCGAATTCTTTTGAATTTAAATCTAAATCTAATAAGTGCGATGAAAAGTGAAAACATAAATGTTTCTAAAAATAGCATCATGACTTACAACGGTCAATCGTTTTGAGTGAACGTTGTTTCAATTAAATATTTAACTTAAATTACTCTTTAAGTAGACGGTAGATAATTATTATGCTTTACTGTTAGAATAATCTGTTTTGTTATGTTTTGATTTTATTTTTGAGAGTGACATGATCAAGTATTAAATAAAGATATAAAAAAAAACTTTAATTACTCCTTACAATGACGAAGGTTAACCTTCATCTCTCTTTCGAATGATCCTAATTAAAACCGTTTCTGTATTCATAAAAATGCTTTGAAGTTACAATATCGGTTTTTAAACTGAATATAAAAAGTTAATGCAAGGAAAACAAAATACCGAAAATGGTGAACCTAATCCACAAAGCCGTAAATGAAATTGTAAACACAAGTTCGAGTCAACCCGCACAGAATTACAAAACAAGTGGTTTTGATCTTTTGATTACAAATGTAAACATGAATATGTTATGATGTGTATATTAATTTTTACTAAGTCCTCGGTATTTATTATTAAAAAGGTCTCTTCGCCAATACAAACATGATGAACGATCGCCTAAACGATCAATCAAGTCTTTGTAGCAAGTGTTACTTTTTCTGAAACTGATAAGAGAGCCTTATTGCTAAGCATATTTTTCGATATTTTTTCCATAATTTTATACAACTCCATCTAAGATAAATCATGAAAACTTTATTCTAGGAAAATTTACTATACCTAATAAGACAATCATATTAATACACGCAAGTTTGTGTAACTTTGGGGAATGTATTTTGGAAATATGTTGTATACCAATTGACTTTTAACTCAAAAAATTACTGGTTAGATAAATTTACTTTTTGTAAAGTTAGAAATTTGAACATCATAGCGTAATATTTGTAAAAAATGCGTACAATGCGTACTAAAATTTAGAGAAAGTATAAAATGGTTATGATCTTCAGCTCTATTTAGAAACAAATTGGGCATTCCAACCCAGCTTTAAGTTATGGAAGTAGACGCTGGAGTACATGTTTTTTTATTAAAATGGTAAACGTACTTATTATTAATGTTGATAGAAACGTTTTCGGCTATAAAAATTCCGGGCTTGGACAATATTGCGGCATGACATAAAAACGAATATTCCCTTCGTAAAAATTTGTATAATATTTACTTTGGATTGTACATCTAAATAGCGTTTCGCAATTTTGTGGGTTTTTGATTTCTTACAATTTTTGGTTAAAATTATTATTTGAAGCTTTGATGGCTTGTATTTATAATGAAAGATTGAACAGGACTAAATATAAACTATCCTATTAATATGGCATTTTGGTTTAGTTTCATATATCTAATGCTTTGAGTTTCTTAGGGGTTAAATGGAATTCCGCCTTTGTTTCTTATTAGTGTAGTTGCATTAGTCTTGAAGAAAATTAAAGTAAGGGATTTAGTCCGGATTTCTGAAATGTACGGAACGAAGATGTAATTAGGATTTTGTCATATCCCAGTTTCAGCAAATAAATGTCATTTGGTTTCGTTTTTATTATCTATCATTTGAAGAAATAAATTAATAAACCCATTGAATCCCGAACGGCCCGATCGGTCCACGACTCAATAAATTTTATATTGTGTCTGTGATTCCGGGGCCTGAGTTATTACCGAGGTCATCAACATGCAGTTTTATAAAAAAAATATATACCTAGTATAAAAGAGCCATTTATAGAAACTAACTAGACAATAGAAATTATACATACCTATGTATAATGTATAAGTTATAGAAGGGACATGCGAATTAAAAGGATAATAATGCAGAATTGCATGCACTGATGCAAAGTGGAGTTGTTTGTATAATGAGTGAGTGAAAAGATCTGAGTAATATTATACACAATTGCATGCAGTGACTTCAATGCAGGATCGGAATGGGAAATATTTTTATTTAATGTTTCCTTATTGTAGCCATAGACGAATATCATGTTGTAGCATAATTTGCATGCCATCTTGCGAGCCTCAGCCGCGATTCAATATGAATAGCGTCTACTGATGATATTATAGAATATGTTTTTTTTTTAGATTTATTTTATTATAGAATATGTATTTTATGTTTGAAATTCTCTGAGTTCGTGTTTCAAAGACTCATATCGTTCTGGAAATTTATGACAATGACCTTGGTCTAGCAGTGGACGTTAGAAAGGTGACGCGTGGAAAAAAGCAGGAGTTTGTACTGTTTTTATAACATTTTTATTTAATAAATTTTATATTAACGTGTCTACAAACCGACAGCCTTATTACTTAACTCTATTTTTTTCATACAATTGCTTTTATGCAACACAAATATATTTAATGGGTCTGAATTAATGAAATGATATTCAACAAGTAAGGTAATGTCATATGTAACGATGACATAGCCGTGCGTGTTGACGCGGCAATCGTGACGTCATTAATCACGTTTATCACGCCGCTTGTCACGACTGTCACGCCCTGAGTTTTCATGCATGCGGGTTGTGATTTCAGCAATATGACTACAACTTTTAACACTGAATCTGTTTTCTCCACTCATCGCTTTCATATTAAAGATTTTTCAGGATGCTCTTCTTTTAAATAATATGATACGCGCAAAAGGAGTGCTTAACTTTTAAACATGTGACATTAATGAACTTCTGATTTTAAAGCGTCTATACTTGGTACATGTTCCACAAGATAGTATCTACGTATATTCTAGTAACTGCATAATTAAAAAAAGTATAAATCGAAATACGTATCATCAATTAAATTTGAATGTGATCTATTATGATTTGTTATAATAATAGAGAAAAGCTTAATAATATTTAACTTATATTTTCCTACGAAAATCTAATAGAAATTGTAAAAACATAGTGTAAACAACTTATAAAATTCATATTCAAATTAATGAAATATACGAAAGTTGAAAGGAATTAAGTAATAAAGGAATTGTGTTTGTTCCAGATATGTCCGGCAATTTAGCACTAATTGTAGCGCTGTGTGGGTTGGCGGGTCTCTGCTCAGTGCCCGGCTCCACGGCGCAGGCACTTTCACAGTATGACGGTAAGTTATGGACATCAACTAATCAGATCTGCAGCTTTAGTTATAAATCCCCGCTCAGTTAACCACGCTCGGAGCTATTTGACATACATACAGGATTAATTTCCAACGTAAATTGTGTTTGAAACTAAACTGTGTTCCGTCATCGCCCGTGAATTTGAATTAATTCGAGCACTGTATCAGTTGTCATTCTCCAACTTGCACAAATATGCTTTACAGGAAGGTAATGAATCGCAAACATCACTACTTAATTAAATTTGAATCTACAGTTTAATTGGTATATACTCTCATGTGTTCCAAGGTTATGCAATCTGAAGTTAACTACGTTATTACAAAGCAAATTTAGTGAAGATGTTCAAAATCTCATTAAACTTTATGCCGTCATTTGTCAACTATTCAATTATATCACACTGGTTCTATTTGTGATAGAGTCTGCCTTTTAATTATCTACTTTTAAAATAGTTGCACATTTCTACGTAACAATTGTATTTTTTAAATCGTAGCATTATGTAATTAAAACAAAATGTGAATATCTACAACTTATTAATGTTAAAAAGAAATTGATATGTTTGGTATAAGACACAAGTAATAGCACTTCTAGCTATAAAGTTTCGATTTCTGTATGCGCTACTAAGTGCTACTTCAGAGAGAACCTTTATAAGTTTATAAATTAATGGGTTTCTTGTAGTTCAATAATAATTATTTGAATTTGTTTTCTTTATCGGTGTACTTATAATTAAATATACCTACATATAAAGTAATAAAAAACTAAATAAAATAAAGTAATGCGTGATCTATTATCACTATAAATAAATAATAAATTACAAAAACATTACAAAAGACGCGTGTACATGTCACTGTCAACGTTTGTCAGGCTTTTCATAATAACTACCGTAAACAAAACATCAGTCGAGTCGTAAATCTAAACTACGTGTTCACGTCACGAATCCCATTAACTATCGAATTAAATGGCACGTTATATTTTAACGGCTATAATGTCGGGCTTAACGCATACTTCCATTAAATAACATTAGATCATAAGAGAACATGATTGTAATGGTTAGATTTATTTTTATTGAAGTTACTCTGGGATCTGGCCGTAGCTTAGGCCGTAGTGAACGAATTTTGGATGAGAGGATATCTTATTAGTTCGTGTTACCAATACATTAACTATTATTACAGTATTAAAATTTGAAAGAATGTAAACTTTACACATATTTAACTTTATACAAAAGTAACAATTGTCGAAGCTCGAATATCATATTTGGTATACCTACACATTGTTTCATAACTATGTTTGTGAGCAAGAGATAAGGAAATCCATTCAAATGCTTGCAGTCGGCTTACGACAGGCAATAGTTGCAGTTTTGCCTTTAAGGCATCGTTATAGACTGTTTCTTTTCATGTTTTACCTTAATAAATCTTTGAGCAAATAACGAATGGATATAAAAATATAGAATTTAAACTCAGCTAATTGGTCAAACTGGTCCTTCACATTTTAACGTTCAACTTTTTGCCTTATTCTTGAAATTTGGTGAAAAATGGTTTGTTCAGAACCCTCGGTGCTCGAGTCCAACTCATACTTGGCTGGTTTTTATTTCATAGTAAGAAGTAAGAGAAAGTACATGATGCCTCTTTGCTTAATGTTTTTCAATATCATACAGGCCCGCGTCATGTCAGTAGCCACTGAATTAAATGGGTGCGTATTATAAAAGACAGGATAAAACGGATCGACAGGATTAACAGATAAATTGACGTATAATCGACCTTTTTCAATTCGTTAAAATTCTTATATATGAAATAAGTAATATAAAAAATAACCTAATCTTTGCGGTCACGTCAGGTTAATTCTGAGCAACTTGTAAACTCTAAAATTACGTAGAGGCGTCACACCCTTAATTTATTATTTAAATTGTGGGGTTCTTACCTTGTTGGATCATCATGTTAAATACTATTTCAATCAAGACTATTGCTAATTTGTCAGTACAATATTATTAATGATATTCTAAGTAATGATTAAGTACTTACATTTTTTAAGGAAAGTAAAATTTATCTTTCTGGATTGTTAATTTTTTAGAATAACTTACAATATAGTTGTTTTATATAATTCCTAGATATTGGCATAAAAGTAATAACGAAAAACAACCTACAAAATATATTTTCGTGGCATCACTAATTTATGTAGAGTTCCCTGAAAACCAAATATTTTCTTGAAATCTCATTTCTTAATCGATGTGTAAATGTTTTCCTAATCCTACAATTTTTGTTTTTAATTCAAATTAATAATTACAATAATTGTAATTAAAAAAAAAAAACTTAACTTCGTATATTTTTTTAAATCGGTAAATAAAGATTTACATTTATGTAACATTTTCTTACATCATATTACGTTAATTTAACCTAACTCGGATTCTAAAATCCTTTTGAGGGATCAGTAATTTCAAACCTTAATTCATTAAATTCTACGGTTTTTGCATTTGCATATTTAATACTATTTCAATAGAGGCCGCGTTAAATCTACCAGCAGATTATTATTTTGCGGTTTTTAATAACGTTTAAAACATTTTATATATCAATTTATGTTTATAATGAATTATTATTATAATATAAAAAAACTAGCGGTCCGCCCCGGCTTCGCCCGTGGTACATATGAAAAATAGATGTTGGCCGATTCTCAGACTTACCCGATATGCACAGAAAATTTCATGAGAATCGGTCCACCCGTTTCGGAGGAGTATGCAGACTAACATTGTGACACGAGAATTTTATATATAAGATAATGATGTATCGATAATGTCTATTAATAAACGGCTATTAAAAAGGTTATCGTATATATACGAGATCTTTTCTATAAATATTGCTTTTCAATCTTGTACCAAACCGTGAATAATTCATGAAAGGAAAAAAATGTTTACAATAAAAATGATGAGTAACGCTGACTTATTATGTCCATTAAAAGCGTGGCTTACCTCGGAATATATTTTTAAATTACATTACATTAATAAGCTATCCAAGTATTTCAAATTGGTGAATCCGTAGTAGAATGATTTGGATTTTATATTCGAATAGCTGTGTTTTACCTGAAAATAAAACACATATTAAATACTTACC
>CAJQZN010034606.1:0-10742 GCA_907164685.1 Colias eurytheme | reverse complement strand
GTGTTACTATTGAACTTTCTTGTCAAGAATTTTCATCACGACAACTTAAATAATATAAAAATTACGAAGGTTTAAAAAGGGCCATAAATGTTAGAAAAATTAATTCATCACCTTAATGGAAGTTTTAATGTTTCTTCTGATCGATTGCTTTTGTTTAGATGTGTAATTGCTAAATTTTCTAACTTTCCAGTCCTTGAAGTGATTGATTCATTCGTTGGCCGAATGGTCAGGTGGAGGATGACATACTATAATATGCTAGTGGGTAAAGGTTCAAATCCAAGATCAGAATTTGTAGTGATGACTTCACATACCTACAGACAGTTACATTTTTCAAGTAAAAATTATGTTCAAATATGGTTAAACAAAACATAAATGGCAAATGGTTTTCTTTGGAAATCACATCTTCTGCATTTTGCTACATTACACTAAAAAAAACATTTTTTATTCATTCTCTAGAGCTCTGTTGGACCTTCCGACTAATTATGTTTATAGGAATAATTATGTTTAAAGTGTGGATTAAACAAAACCACTTTTAGTGTAAATAAACATTATTTATGCCTTTTAGAGGAAAATGACTTTAAAATAATATCTTCTTTGAGAACATTGCAACAGTAACGACTTTTATCTTCTTACGAGAATTAACGACAATTAACTTTTTTAAAGATTGCTAGGGCCTTAGATTACAAAATAAAATAAGCTAGGGCCTTGTCAGACATAAATATTTAAGATATTCAATAATAAATATATTTTAAAAAATAAATACCTGAAAAATTAAAATGAAGCCAATTAAACTAATATAATAAATTAAACACTTATTGTTATTACAATCGTGAAAGTTTATGAAAAGGGACGGATAGATGAACTATTTTACGCAAAATTGATTACTTTTTAATGTAATTTAGTTATAAAATAAATTATAATCTGGCACTAGAGACACTTGTAATGTATAACAAAAATAATTTTCTCCACGTCTTCATAACTTCATAACTTATAAGGATACAAAAACTAATATGCAATAAATTAGAGGAAACGGTTGTGAGAGACAGATGTCTGAAATGGGCTACTAATGCAAAAGGCAAAGGTTGAAACAAATTAAATGGTGTGAAAGATTTATTTTTTATATCCATAAACTTGAATAATATGTATGATAAAAGTTAATTAATTTACACCGTCAAAGAAGTATGCCATTTTACAAACGCAATTAATAATATTATAATGCAACTGGTGGTCCGCCCCGGCTTCGCCCGTAGGTGGTACCTACTTGTTTAAACTATCCTATCTCTCAAGTTGGATCGAACTGCACATGGTGTGCGAATTTTATTATAATCGGTTAAGTGGTTTAGGAGTCCATTGAGGACAAACCTTGTGACACGAGATTTATATATATTAAGATAGATTAACTTTGAGCAAATAATTTGAGCCTGTAATCAATAACGTATGTAATTTTAACACTTACTAATTATAAGTTCCGGTTAAAAATTACTTAAGTATAAACAAGAAACTATGAAGCAATTCCTAATAATTAGCTAATAAATAATTGATAAACACATGCCAAATGCACATCAACTACAACGACTTTTTATAAATGCCATTAATAGATACACTAAACACAAAAACCAAGAAGTCTGTGTAAAGGCATTAGCTTCATAAACAGTCTCCAAGCTCTAAGTTTACATCTAGTTTGAGTTCATTGCAGAGCCGTTGGGGCTTGCGGTCTCCCGCCAACAACTTTTCCATTCCATTTTGTTTCCGAGAAATTTTCGTTACATTTTCTTCGCGTCTAGGCTAGACTATGATTTCCAATGGATTTCCTACAATTCCATTATTTTCTAGCGCATCGGACAATATTGTTATTTCTATTTTCTGTTTTGCAGTTATATAAAATTGGAGGTAGTTGAAAATTTAACTTAACTACTACCTACTAGTTATTATTATGTGCTACTACTAGACACTTGAAGAACGACAAATATTTATCCCTACATAATGAAAGAAAATAAAAAAATAAACCAACCAAAATGCTGTTGGTTCCAAAATATTCGAGTATATTTTGCAACAATATTAAACCGAAAACCCTTATTTAAGGGGCCTCTCGCCAATGCAGAGATTCGACAAAATCCCTGATAATCCTGGATAAATATAAAAAGCCCATTAGCATTTCATTTTACACTTTTAAATGTACTTATTTCAAAGGCAAATTCGCGCAGATCTTGAATATTCATTCGCCAAGATTTTCAATGTCTGAGGAGGCGAGGTCTCTATAAGCCAATTACAATTTAATTTGAACGAACCATGTTGTGATTATTTGAATTCTAAGAAGATTCATAGAAACGCTACATTTGTATTTAAAGAGCTCGTAACTGGGAATATTAAGTACCTTTATTTAATTGTGTATTTGTATACACAAACGAAAGATAAAATTTTTGGAAATACAAATACAAGGAAAAATTGGGCCATAAATTTAAATGATTGTGGGAATCTATTAAGAGCTGTTATTTATTCTATTACTGGTAAAAAGCTATACAAAACAACTTTGACTATTAAAATATTAAAAGGAGCACTTCGCAGAACTGCGGTAACGTTAAAGTTAACAGGAAGTGCTAAAAATCGTAATTGAAGGGACAGCGCCGGAGGCTCCGACTAGTTAACAAGCGCGCTCCGCACTGCGGTAAATTTTGCATAAACACGAACAAGTCCTATTTTCTCGTTATCGCATTTGCGTCAACAAAAATAAAAATATAGACACATTTGTGGTTCGGGCCAACATTAATAACGACACCACGTACATCGGATTTCCAATACGGACGACGAAATATTACATTTGCCCAGCATTACATGTCCCCGTTAAATATTAAGACTATGTTTTATATTCAGGGTGAAACAAAGAGAAATAAATGTGTGGATAAAATTAATCTTAGTGTAGGAAGAAGTCACTATATGAGAATAGAATATTAGGTTTTGGTGTTTGTTTCTCATTATAGTCGCTACTTTTGCACTTAAAAAATATCGATAATAAAATGATGGTCTTTAACTTATTATAGACTATTATTATAGAATCGATAGGTTCAATTGGTACAAAACAATAAAAACGGTAGATCTATCTTGTTTATCCAAGTCTAATATCTAGGTACTTACAACTTCTTAGTTCAGCAATACACAATCAATTCGCAAACTTACCGCACATAGTTAATAATTAAGAAGAGTACCGAAGCATCTAGAAAATAAAAGTTTAAGTGTTGGAGATGAAGATAGCTCTCCAAGTTTAAAGTCTATGAAATTTTAAAGCATAAATGTATTCAATATCCATGGAGTAAAGAGTACTGGAAAACGAGTTTTTTTTTGTTTTTGAAATCATTAAATCATCGAATTGTAAAGCTACAGCAATATGAATATATTTTGAATAAAACCTTTTTCATTTCCTATTCTTTCATACCGTTTGAAATTTATAAATGATAACATAGGTATCTGTGTTTTTGTTGCGAATGTTTGTGGAAATTTTGGTCTGTTTATAAGACATGTTATAAGGGCTCTTTGACAAAGGAAATAAAATGTTATTTTGTATGTAATGTTTTTAAGAATATGATAAATACCTTGATGTAATGATAAAATAATATGTGCTTAGAATTTTCTCTTATAGGACAGCCTGAATTTCTATTTTGTTTTCTTTTTTAATGTAGAATCTACAGAAAATTAAATTCAGGAAAAGGACTTTGATGTTTACACAAAAAATGTAAAAATAATAAAGCTATAAATACACTTTCATTTCAGTAAAATATAAAGGTTTCCTTTTGAATCCTGTTCACAAACAAGATATAAACATAAATAATGTTATGTTAGTTATGTTGGTCTAATCAAGAGTCCAGCGAAATAACTTCAAAAGCCAACTTCAGGACGTTTCCGCAAGCTTTGAATATTTGCGGTGTGGTCGCCACGTAGGGTTGCCACTTGTAGCATTTTAATCAAATATCAACACTTATGAAAAAGTATCATATTGCATGGATACCAAAATGTTAGCTTAGGTGGTTAATAGGAAGGATACAAGTAAATTTATTTTATTAAAATTTTAATTAGGTAATACATCTCAAAGGCTTATCGAACCAACAGATCTCAATTTAGTTTTTAGTTATTTCAATATTCAGGTTGTGTATATTTATAAAAAAATATTGTGGTATAGTGTTACTATTATAAAAGTATACACAACCACACCTTTCTACTTAACCGGACCGTAAATATAAAAAGTGCTGTAAAACTAGCAAGAATCAACCCTAGCATGTGCTGCATACTACAGTCATACGTTGTAATCACTAAACGAACCGCAGCATTGTGTATGACGTACCTGCCATTACCCGAACTTGATCCCGAGAGAAATAGAGCACAAATAATACCGGGGATTAGGGCTGCTCCCTAAATGTTTTACGGGTTACGAATGGAACTGAATAAAATATTATGTTTATTTTGTTATGGATGTTATGAAAAACTTTGTTGTCATGGAAATATTAAACAAAAGAGGATATTTTTTTTTTTAATAAAATATTATGATTTTTAAGATTACAGGTGCATTGTAAAGGTACTTCAATTAATAATTAATGTAGTTTAAAAAAAAAACTAAAAAACTCTCATGAAATTATTGTTATGTCGCCTATCCAGTATCTTTGATAAGAGTCCAAATTTGAATTAAATCATATAATAAATGTAATAGATTAAAATGTAATATCATGTACACAATTGTTTACTTGTGGATTAAATTTCCACCAGCAATACTAAAAGCAAACCACGTAATAAATAGAAACGAGAAATAAATGAAAAGAGCCAATACGGTGAGGAATTTGTTAAATAAACGGAGCGCAGCACCGAGCCACCTCGTGTGGATTTCTAACACAATTAATCGCTCTTACACTACTTTTAATCATTTACTTTGTATTTTTTAGCCGAGTATAAAAAATGAGGTTTCTGATACGAAGGATTCTTTTTATTTGTTTGTGACTGTTAGCTCTTACTCTTAAACTATATATGCATACTAGCGGTTCGCCTCGGCTTCGCCCGTGGTACCTACATGTTTCAACTATCATATCTCTCAAGTTGGATCGAACTGCACATGGTGTGCGAATTTTATTATAATCGGTTAAGTGGTTTAGGAGTCCATTGAGGACAAACATTGTGACACGAGATTTATATGCATATTAGATAACTTTGTCCGATATATTTATTTTCGAAAAATTATATATTTTACATGCTCATAGTTTACAGGACATTATTATAGTTTTCAAACATTAATCCAATTTAAACATTGTATTTATGTGGATACCCCTATTTTCGTATTTCGATAACTGCAGCTTCATAGCTTTCGCCATAGTAAAAGATATTACCTATATGAAATAATAAAAAGGATTTCAATGACTCGATCAGTGGTCGTATTCCTAAACGACATTCCGAGTGGGAACCTTTCCGATCCCAATGATATTTCAATTGCATAAGTCAAATTTTATATCTTTTGTGTATAAATATTAATAAACTAGGTATTAAGTATTACATTCTTATGGAAATCCATATTTATACCACATGGAATCATAATTAGTAATTACTTAACTTTCCGGACATTATTTCCGATCGGAAAATCGTTTCATATAATTATGGATTATATATACCGATCTTTAAAAAAAAGACGTATGGCACTCGGGGACTGCCGCGGTAAAGCTATTGCATGCTATGCCTTCAAGCCACACCTCCGCGCCCGTCGGAGTGGGGAACGTGAGGTTTTTTCGTTACGGAATTTCTGGATTCGGTCCCCGCGCTCAAGGCCGGCGATAGAAGCTATGCAATAGCTTAAAACTGTTTACTTCAACAATTTCAATTAATTGCATTGTCCCCTTTACATCGACGTCAATATTATGCTAATACAATACTCTTAAGCGTAAACATATTCAAGTCAATGGCGGTGCAGCCGTTCCGTAACGTCATTACGGAAATTGGCAGATGTTGCCGCTGGATCTCTTAACCTCCCTGCTTCGGCCCAGGATAGATATAAAGCGAAGCTATAAAAATGTTAGCTATAGATATTAGATAGATAGATAGTACATACAGAATTGAAAGAACATAAAGAAGTTTTACTTCTGACGCGTGTGCTCGGCACACTCGCTCTTTTTCTATGATAATAATATGTTCTGAAATAGATAAATAATAATTTTCATACTCTCGTCTCTCAGTAAAAGTAACCAAAAAACGAAGACAAAATTGAATCAATCATATTTATATGCAATTTTATAGTTTGTAAAGAAAAGCTATGAATAATAATAATTCACAAAAAAAAGTTACGTTTGCAGAAAAATCAAATCAACATTGTGCGTATTTTGTATATTTCAAGATCTTATTTATTCTTCAAAGCCTCTTTTAGAAGCGTACTTCAATCACAACGAATAAGAATTAGGTTTCACTAGGGAAAAGCTATTGTTTCTTTAAAATATAAATATTTCTCATATTATTATAATATTTTAACAACAAAGAAAATATTTATTCGCATTCTATTAGAAAGATGCGTTAATCCGATTTAGTTTAAAATAAAGAGGTCTTGAAAATACTAAGTACAAAATTTCATTATTCTATTAGAACAAAATCGACTCTGAAGTAAAAACGCTTAAAACATTCGTCAATTATAATTAATAATACGTGCAGATATTATATTCCTTAGCATTTTCAGCATAAGACGCAAATATCTTACATAAATCTTCTAAATTGAAAGAACCTGCTGCCAAATTTTCGTGCTTAAATTTTACAAATTATTTTCTGTATGACCATATTTATATTTTTACTTTAGAACTAGGTAGAGTTCGCGGCTTCGCGTTGTATTATTTCATTTTCATTAGGTATCACTACAAGATGTAAAACAAAGTGCCTGTCTGTTTGCGATAAACCAAAAAACTTAGGCGCCCTTTCTTTATCTCTGTTTTCACCAACGGGTAGCTTCGTTTTCGAGGATAGTTTTAGTAAGTATATTATATTTTGTTTGGTTTTAGAAACCGCGGGCGGAAAATTATTATTAGAACAAGCTAACTATAAAGAACCATAGACCTCTTTATCGGTAGACATGCAAACACTACCAATAGACGCTAGACATCTTAATATTGTATTTCTGCAGTTCCATCACAAAATGCATCGATCACTGTTTGACTCGCGATGATTGAGCGAGGTATACATCAATAGACAGAGTGCAGCTAATGCACTGACCTCACGGACTTTGGTCACTGTGACGTAATACTATTATATACCTACCTACATTATTACTGTTTTGGAAAGCAATGAAAATGAATACTAATATTTTTATGCTTAAAAATGTGATGAAATTAACGTGAAGCTACAAGTCAAGGAGGAAACAGTTTAATTTTGGGATTGATAAAAGGAAAATCGGATGCTATTCGTAATTTCCATGATTTTTACTAAAACCTTTGTGATTACTCAGTTGTTAAAAGGTTAATATTTATTTATCGGTTAACACATAAGAAGCGTACACTATTTAAAAAAATACACGTAGCCATGTAAGATTTTGTTTTTATTTATTATGTAGAATACGATATAATTTACAAAATTGGCAAATCTTAATTTAATCACGTAAATGGAAAACGAGAGCACATGTTTCCGAAGTAAAACGCTCACAAAGTCATAAAACATTCCGCTTTTATGGCACTTTATTACTTGGTATGGATACATCGCTTTACAATTCAAATTACTTTTAAAAACGTTGTGCTTCAGTTATGAGAAGTGGAAACTTTTGACATTCGGACAGATAAAGTAATACAGTAGAAGGTGCATGTTACAGTAGCAGAGAGTAGATGCATTTCGTAATTATTTCACTGATCCATGTTCTTTGCGAGCTTAAAGTAATTACCATGTTAGACCCAGTCATTGTTTTTCTATTTTCGAAGATAAACGTAAGTTTATTACATACTAGTTACCTGCATTTTATACGCGGGTAATAAATATGTCCAAGTCATTTTCCATCCCTTTCTATTTTCATTAAAATTTAACAAGCCTTTATGTAACAAGATGACATCATGAATCATGACTATAAAATACAATTACGTGTATGAAATAGTGTATAATAAATGACTATTATATAATTTTAATAAGCCATAAATACAGCTTATACATCGTTCTCGAGTCATTAAAAATAAAGCATACAAAGCAGATTGCCACTTAATTCATAAAATCGTAGCCACATTTCAAATAAACCGCTTTCATTTACAATAACTATAATCCATTTATAACCATAAATAAATAAATGCCTCGTTTTTAACTGGATTAACGTAATGCTATTAACTACTGCAGTTTCCGCGGCTTAATGAATTTTTAATTTCATTCTATATCGTTAAATCACTTTTTATGGTTTTAACTAAGGTTTTCAATATGATTGTAATCACTGTTGTGAAGTCCTTTGTGATCACTATGAGGAAGATTCATTATAAAAATATCTGTTTAATTGATCCATTTTCTTTACTGATATGAAGAATTAATTTCCTTTTTATATTAATAATAGGTTCTTCTAATCGATAGGTACACGTATTATAGTAGGTTACCGACTTTTGGACCTTCGGATATCATACAATTTATTTATTTATAACACTTTATTGCACAAACAAGATTAGGACAAAAATAACATTAAAATACAAAGGGAAGGCATAGTTTGTACAAGAGGCGGCCTTATTGCTAAGCAGCAATCTCTACCAGGCAACCTGACGTCTTAAATGCGTTCAATACGGAACTTTTTTCAATAGAACCCTTAATTGAACATAAAATAAATTTTCCATACAGTTAGAACTGAAATTGTAACACACGGACAGTTGAAAAAGCGAGAAAACTTTTTTAATAAATGCTCCAACACACGGAAAATTGTTGCGTTTTATTTGAATTTCTAACTCAATCGACGGTCGATTAATGTTTTCATGAGAAATTTGACATGCCGCAAGGTGGGTTTCATTTGTACCTCCTTGTGATTAACAAAACGTATTGTATGTTCTAATGAACGAGGGGCTTATCTATAATAACGTTTAATGTAGGTAAACATTTTATTTGCAATGAAAGCCAAATAAAATGTTGGTTCAAAATTCACAAGCAAATTTACATGGAATAAAAATAATGTTATCATTAACTTAGAAAAATTTAACGAGAAAACACAATTACTCAAATATAAGGTAAGTATACTCCATTACACTACTAAACCAATGAGCGTACATTCCTCAACGCCCTCAAATTAAACACGAAATTACCGTCTCGGAAACACTTAACCCTAGCAGCTAGCTACTGTTTCACTGGTGAACAATTCTAGAAAAATTCCTTTGTAAGCGAAAGTCTGAATTCGTTAAAGTCCGCCACTAATTGTATTACCGAGTGCGGGCAAAAGTTTTAATTAATATCGGATTCAGTTTCCACGCCTTTTCACTTCCAGAAATATCTGCTGCCGACTTTTATCCTATAACTTTGAACGAATTAAACTTACCTGCGCGGTGTACGTGTTTTGTCTATTTTATGAACAATTTAAAACTGTGACAGCCGTGAATGGCGGCTTTATTTTAGTTTCTATATTTTTTTTTGTAAGTTGTAAGTGGGTTGTGTTATTCGTCTAAGTAAGTATATGTTTCTATATTTTGTCAGTTTAATAATTATTCTGTATTTACATCCAATATTCAATCGTGATCGTTATTGGTATTGAAAATATTTTTATAAGAATTATTAAAAACGTTTTGGGTACAATACTTCCTTCAGGAAATACCTAGACTGTTACTGCATTCGCTCGAAACACTTAAAAATAAACACAATAACAAGTTAAGGACATAAAACCACACAAAAGACTACATCTTTTATCAGTCTCCGACATTTTAAAGAGGCTGGAGTAAAAAATAATAATATCTTCATTCACAACGATCGCTGTCTGAGAGTTTCGCTCGTCTTTTGTTATTTAATAAGAAAGCAACTTACAGAAATCCTGCCAACACGGAAATAATAAGTATTGAAGTGGCTGTCGCTTCTTTATGTATTCCGTCACTCATTTTATAAGGAAAACATTGGATAAGGACCAACCGCGAATATTTTAATTTTCAGGTGCATGCAAACTGGATCTGTTTTCCGCTTAGGAGAGAAGTTATATTTGGAAAGTTATGTTTTAGTGTATACGAATTGAGACTATTCAAAACTCTAGGTAGGTAAAGAAATTTCATAAATTCCGTAAGTAGGAATGGTACTGGTATACTTAGAATTGAACATCCAAAATTATGTATAATGCATGTTCCATTTAATTAAAGGTACTGCCATAAACTACCTACTTACCTACAAGCATAAAACACGTTTTTCTTCATTTTCTTTCTTAATAACTGCCTTATTACGTCTTACAAATGTGAAACATACCATGTACCATAATTAACAATATTCGCATAAACAGCATAAATAAAAAGCGTAAAATGAACTGCCGTGTTTTAACCGCAAAATTCGAAATTCAGCCTCATTATTTTGAACAAAACAGCCCGCTACGTGTTCGCGTGCGAAATTTACATAGTTCGCTGTAAACCACTGTGGTACATGTCTAATGCTTGAAATACCTTGTGGTTAAGTGTTGATATCACTTGATTTGTTACCTACTACCACATTTACAAGAGTCTAAAGTGGTAGTAGACTTAATATTATACGAAAACTAGACTAACTAAGATAAAGAGTAAATAATTTGGAAAATCCAAAAGTGCACGCCTCATAATTTTTTTTTA
>CAJQZN010034604.1:0-30170 GCA_907164685.1 Colias eurytheme | reverse complement strand
AGACGAAGTAAACAAAAATGATTTTTGACTGTTCAGTAACGATGGCTCTTATTTAAATATTCTATTAACATAAAAATATAAAAATAACATTAACATTAAAATATGCGAAGTTATAAATTAATGGCTAACTTAGTGACATGAATGTCAATGCACATTGCACACCCCTAACATTAGTTGACCGCCTCCTTAGTAAAGTGGTTGACGCTTGAGCGTAGAACCGAGGGGTCCTGGGTTCGATTCCCGGTGCAGACGAAGAAAAAAAATGTCTCAGTCTGGCAGGACACAGAAGGCTGATATTGTCCCTAAATAAAATCGATCAGTGAAACAGATGTAAGCATAACGCATCTGCCCCTTACCCCACTTGGGGACATGGGACATCACTAAGTACTAACTACAATTAGTAATAGAAACTTTAAATTTTGCACCAAGCTACAGACCATGATTTCTTTTAGTATAGTTTAGTCCTACAAAAAATGAATTTGACATCACTAATCAATTACTTAGGTACGCTACTATAATATTATGTTACTTGAGTGGCAGAAAACAAAATAGTTACCTATTAGTAAAAACGTGGACTTAAAGTTCAGAAGTAAGCTTAATTAATGTCAAGACTGTTTTTAAATATAATTATATTTATATAATATCGTTATATTATATGTAAACAACCAATTAAAACTATTACGCTTGTTAAAAGGTTAATTTCTAATAATTCTATTCTAAATATTTCGCGGAATTTTTTAATATTATGTTCCAATAAACTCAATTTAAGAATTGAATATTATTTTTCGTTTACATTATTTTGAACCTAGTAGAGTTAACCTGGAATTTAATATTGCCCTCTTATTCAATTTTTTTAAGCTATTGCATAGCTTCTATCGCGGGCCTTTAGCGCGGGGACCGAATCGAGAAATTCCGTAACGAAAACACCTCACGCTCCCAACTCCGACGGGCTCGCAGGTGTGGCTTAAAGGCATGCTATGCAATAGCTTTACCGCGGCAGTTCCCGAAGACAAGAAAAAACACGTGTGGCACACACGTGTTTTTTCTTGTATTTGTTTTGTAAAAAAATATTTCCTTTATATCACTACATAGTATAAAACAAAGTCACTTTCTCTGTCCCTATGTCCCTTTGTATGTTTAAATCTTTCAAACTACGCAACGGATTTTGATGCGGTTTTTTTTTAATAGATAGAGTGATTCAAGAGGAAGGTTTGAGTATATAATTTACTAGATTTCCGCCCGCGGCTTCGCCCGCGTTTTCAAAGGAAAACCCGCGTAGTTCCCGTTCCCGTGGGATTTCCGGGATAAAACCTATCCTATGTGTTAATCCAAGTTACCCTCTATATGTGTGCTAAATTTCATTGTAATCGGTTCAGTAGTTTTTACGTGAAAGAGTAACAAACATCCATACATCCATACATCCATACATCCATACAAACTTTCGCCTTTATAATAGTATTAAGATTAGGTTTTAGTCAAAGTGCGCGAAGCCGCGGGCGGTAAACTAGTTGATAAATATAAGCAACTATTCCTACCCTGTCCATACCTTCACATCTCAATGTTAAAAGTTTAGTCAAACAAAACAGAATCTTGCTAGAGCTGATTAATAGCATCGACTGCAAATGAATACAGAAATCTAGTCGATGTAGTCGTACAGTGATAAATGGTACAAGTTAACATTAAGCTACGGTCAGGTTAACTTGAAATAACTTAAACTGTTTGGTGTACTGATTTGGTTGACTTTTGATTGCTCTTTAGATAGTTAGTTATACAACAAAGTACGTACGGTATACTTAAATCTTTAAAACTACGCAACGGATTTTGATGCAGTTATTTTAATAGAGTGATTGAAGAGGAAGGTTTATGTAATATTATGTATTTAAAATTTATATTTTAAGGTTTAATACACAGCAAGCGAAGCCGATATCAAATTTATTGTCAGACCTACTGATAAAATGTTATTTTTTTTTATTTAGTCACTAGCGGTCCGCCCCGGCTTCGCCCATGTTTACGTTTCTCTACATAAGAACCATCATCGTACTTCAAGGAATATAATAAAAAAAGAATTATCGAAATCGGTTCAGCCGTTCTCGAGTTATGCGCTTACCAATACATTTTGCGATTCATTTTTATATATAAGATTCAACACCTAGGTACTATTTTCGTAGTTAGTAGTTAGTAGGTACCTAATATCTTTCTCCTGTTATTTACAACTTGTAATATAATGCCCATGCCCCATATCGTAATTTTTACAAACATTATCGCAATACCACGAACACTAACACACACCATTAATGATAATATCAACATAATATTACTTTTCTCAACACCTAGAGCGTAATAATTAACTTTTTCACAAATTCACCAATTCCTAAAAGAAAATAAACTTTCGTCCCTCACAAATTGTTCCACACTCTCAATATACCTTTACCAAAAGTTATTCATACAATTTACAGGATAAAACTACGGCAACATTACCAAAGGAGCGCAAACTCAATCTAGTCACATTTACATAGGCTGGACGGACACTAACGGTATTATTCAAAGTACTCCATGGAGGGTCAACTGAACATTACAAACTATAACGATTGTTTCTTATTCACCCTTACGTTGTTTATGACGGTTTGGATATTGATTTCGAGCCTATTCTATGTGAGATGTTGTTAACTGAATGGACAGTATCATTTTTTATATAAACTAGCTATCCGTCCGCGGCTTCGCCCGTTTTGTCTAAACCCTAATACGTTATATACTATACTACTATACCTACTACCTTACTCTTGAATCACTATATCTATTAAAAAAACCGTATCAAAATCCGTTGCGTAGTTTTAAAGATATAAGCATTCAAAGGGACATAGGGAGTAGGGAGGAGGAGTAGGGACAGAGAAAGCGACTTTGTTTTATAGATACTATGTAGTAATTACAGCTATATCAATATGTGGTTCTTATTACAGGTTTTTGAGTAGAACTCAAACAAATCTATTATATCATGACTCTGTAACACATACTAAAAAAGAATAACGTCCCTAGGAAACCCGAACTCAAATGAAGTGATTGTCATTACATCTTTCTGTCAGACCGCTGGTAATAAGGTCCAACTTCCGAACTTGGGAAGTTTCAAGTGACTGCACGTTTTACGGTCCCGATTATATGATAGAGTGAGCTTATAAAATCGCTTTGAGGCCATACTTTTATGAATTGTTTTGGCTGGTCTTGTTGGTTGTACAAATAGATGATTCTTGAGTGTATTTTTGTAATAGACTCATTAATTTCCTGTGGAACTACAAGTACATAAAAGAAAAGAAAGTTTTAAAATTATGCTTATTTCGAAAAGGACCATTTAAAGCTAAATTTAATTTTTTCACGTTTGTATTTTACACAACATTCAATGAAATTCATTCATTCTTTTAATTTAATATTTATACTTGTAGTGATAAATATAAAAGGCATGTATAAAAAACTGTGAATTAAATATTAGATTATATTTAATGAGTACTCCAATTCAGCGCATACATTATAGATAAGTTTATAACTAAATACTTAAATTATAACCCACACATTAGCACATAAACACTTATAAAAATACTACGTAAATTGTCTCTAGGACTCTACTAAGCCAAGACACAATTCAAACACCACCCCTGGAAGACGCAAATACCGTATCCATAATCGAATCAAATCCAAAAAAACCCCTATCCAAAACTTCGTTATGATCAATAAACAATAGGTTGTCAAAAATGAATCTTCACGCATATTGAGCTCGGGCACCGACGAGTAATGACATGTCAGCAGTGAAAGATAAATCTTAGCCCGTAGTTAGATGCACTCTAAAATTGTTGCGATTTATCAACCCTTGCTACTCGAGTGTGACGCCGGTACGCTGGGTGGGAAAAGCCTGTTTGAAATAATATTTTAGGTTCATTTTTTAGTCACAAACACATTTCATTGTAAGTTTAAATAATGTTGAATATAGTAATCAATGATAGTTACAGATATTTAAAAAGGTATGTTAAAATTCGATAGTTAACTGACGAATCCAATTCTTTAACTTTTTATTTTAAATCATATTAATTGTATTTTTATTATCTTTTATATTTTTCACTTTAGATTACAATATAATAATACATAAACTTGAAGTTTATAATATTTGCTAAACAATTTTCTATGCAACTGTACTTACCGCCTGGGCAGTGTCAGGCGACAAAAAATATTATAAACGATATTCGATCAAAAATAGTGAACCCATCAATAATAGTGCATCACTTTTTTGCATGGGGTGAAAGTTTGCCGTACGCGATTTGTCTTTTCGAAAAATCTTATTTTACGTATAACAATGTATGTCTATTAATACGTGCAGTATACTGTATATCTACAGTCAAGAGTAATATTTTTTTCCTACGAACGAATAATCTCAAAAGCTATTGAATTATTTAAAAAAAATTCGCCGGCAGAGGATAAAGCTAGATGAATCCATTTCATCCTGGAGTTATCTGACTGCAGGTGTACCACAAGGCGGCGTCCTCTCTCCTCTTCTTTTTTCACTCTTCATTAACTCCATTACGAACAACATCTCATCCCGGTTCCACATGTATGCTGATGATCTTCAGATTTATACGCATTTTCCTCTGTCTGATTTGCCTACAGCCATAAACTCAACTAATACTGATCTCGATTTTATCGTTAGGTGGAGCAAGCTGTACGGCCTTAAAATTAATCCCCACAAAACGCAAACCATTATTATCGGTAGTCCGCAGTTCATGTCTAAAATCGTGTGGGATAATTTACCTTCCATTTACGTTGACAACACTAAGATCCCTTACAGTCCGTCTGTCAAAAATCTCGGTGTCCATATAGACCTTACACTTTCCTGGCATGAACACATGAAAAATGTCAGTAAAAAGTTATTTGCGGCATACCACTCCCTTAAGCGATTACGAAACTTTCTTCCGATTCCGACCAAAATTTTGTTAGCTCAATCACTCCTTCTCCCTATCCTCGACTACGCCGATGTCAGTTTCTGTGACCTTACTGAGATACAGCTCGATAAGCTTGAGCGATTTCAGAACTTGTGCATCCGTTTTATCTTCGGATTGCGTAAGTATGACCATGTCTCTGCTTATCGTCACAGGCTGAAATGGCTGCCTATCAGATATCGCCGGGATGCTCATGTGCTGCATCTGTTGTATGGAATATTATTCGATCCCAGAACCCCACCCTACTTAAAAAACAACTTTGAGTACGCAAGTAACCACGGACTAAATCTGAGATCCAGTGATACTTATCTCCTTAATGTACCCATACATAAAACTAAATTTTTCAATTCCTCATTTACAGTGAAGGCTATTAGACTATGGAATGACTTACCAATAGCTATACGCAAAGCGAGTTCCATCGATGCTTTCAAAAACTTGCTTTTTAATTACTACATATCTTTAATTAAGTGATGACCTTATATATTTATGTATTTTCTCTTATCTATTAGTACGTATTATACATATTTATTTATTTTTTATCTTTTTACTGCTTCAGTGCTTCAGTATACACCACCTACCTGTATTCGTTGTTTTTGTCATTGCTTTCCTTGGTTGGGTTACCTGGAAGAGATGGCTCTGTAGCCATAAGGTCGCCCATTGTGCAATTTATGTGTATTCTATTTTATGTAATGTCTGTAATTTGGTGTGTACAATAAAGTTCTCATTCATTCATTCATTCATTCATTCAAAAATTTACATCTTTATTAGGCAATTTTTTATCTCGAGTTCTAACCTATTATCTAATATTCTGTTACTTGTCTTTTAAATTAAAAATTGTGTTTTAACAAGCTGAATTATACAAATTATCAAAAGTCGTAGAACAAATGTTGTTACATAAGATGATAGCTATCTTGTCCTGAGAGGTTGCTGGTGTTTTACAAGTATAATTTTAAATACATACCTAAGTGTATATAATTCAGCTATTTAACAGTAAGCGTAAGGGACTAGGTATAATTATTTTATTTTATTTTTCTTGAGTTTATGGATAACAAAATAAGATACGGGTACCTAATGAAGATGTTTGTACTAGGTAAAGTATTTACCTTCAATTCAAGGCGTTTAATCTTATTTAAAGCTTGAGCTTCGAAGCTTGAGCCTACAAATAAGCTCTCATTATGACGTGTGTGAATTACACTTTTTAAATTTATAAAATATATCTTGAAAATTATGTTATCCTATATGATCTAATATGTAAAAAGTTTTCTACATTTTTCACCTTAAAAAATTGCCTGTTCTTGCATCCAAATAATTCTTCCAAAAAGCAACAAAAAATAAAGTTATGAAATCCAATTTCGCAGCCCATTGAAGAAAGTAAACACAAATAGTGATGTTATCATTCATCGATAAAAATCGTTTCGTTTTCACTGCGAGGGTATAAAGGCATTGTTGATCGATACCATTGTCTACTCACTATTAGTTTGGAAGCCGTCCAGAATCGGTAACGTGCCTTTTGGGAAGTGATCGTGCGCGACGAATGACGTCATTTATCGATTATTACGTTATCGCATCACTATTGACAGGTTTTGCGCCGTTTTTCTTTGTATTTTTAATTGACTTAATTAATAAATCCTTCTCTTTATTGGGACGAATTGGTTGTTTTTTGTTCATTAAGTATTTGAAGCAAAAACCTTGTTCTAAGTAATAATGTATTTAGCGGATCATAATACTTGAATAAGTCAAATTATAAAAAAAAATATTTTTCTTTAAAATACTAAGATATCTATAATATCAGAAATTGTATTATTATTAAATGTAAAAGATTCGATTTTATTGGCATCACCAGCAAAGCTTTTCTGGTACCTGCCAGTTTCTAAACCGTAACAACAGATGGCGCCACTATTCTTTTAGGAGCTTTAAGCTCGCGCTATAGAAGTTTTTTTCAGAACAGGTAAATACCCCTGAAACCGTAGTGAACTCATACTTACCTGGCGTAGGGGACACCGTGATCAGGAAGGCGGTTCCCCCAGAGCGAGACCCCGCCATTGCACTGCGGCGAGGTTGACTTCTGCGATTATCCCTAATGTGGATAACTCGAACGCGTTATTTTTGATAGTGGGGACTGCGTACGCGCCGTCCCCCATATAAACTGTATCAGCATTCAGCATGCGCATATAGCGCTTATGTATACAACAATTCACATAATACTTATTAGGTAAATATTATTATTTACCTAATAAGTATTATGTGAATTGGTTTACAATTTATGCTAAAATGATACCATTCATTTTTATTATTACTAACCACTCATTATAATCACAAGATCAAGGATGTACAAAAAATAAAGCTTACACACATGATTCATATCTACTTGTCCATACATAATAGAGCTTTAAAATTTTGTTTTAAAGAAATAACGCAACATTAATTTTACATTTTCAAAAAAAAATCAAAAAGCCAACATCACGCGGTGTTCCCAGGCGGTCACCCATCCAAGTACTGACCGCGCCCGACGTTGCTTAACTTCGGTGATCGGACGAGAACCGGTGTATTCAACGTGGTATGGACGTTGGCGATAGATGTATCCAAATTTTTAAGCAGATTATACAGATAAAAGACGCACAATCCCTATACAGAATAAAATCTCCATTTCAGTACAATCACGCGTGAATGGTTGGAACGGTTTCGACTATTCTTTTTGTTGTATTCGTCAATGTCAGGAAAAGGATTTTATGAAATAAAACTTCTGAAATTTGCACCAAAAAAGAAGAAAACTTAAAGGCTATTTAAAGTTAACACGTTTGGCAAGCCACGCTTAGATTGGACAGCTTCTGTTGGGTCATTATTAGACGATTTTTTTTTGTAATTTCAATAAAATATTAGCTTCATTACATTACATAGTACCTAAATTCGTTTCAAACTATATAATCTCATATCTTTTATCAAAATAACATCCAAACAGCAAAGATCTCGTAGCTTCAATGATAACACATTGCATCCTCCATACATGCTAACACCCTAAACAACAACCACATAGTTACAGATATAATATCAAATATTTATCCATCGAACACTTGAACCAAAGTATGCCATTAGGAGCTACAATTAATCTGCCTAATGAATGTTTGCACGGATGCGACCACTCCATTTGCCAAACAGTTGGACAAACCTCCAATATTTGCAATACCCTCCACATCTAATGAAGGTCCATTGAAATCAGCTATGTATTAACCTCATAGGTTAACCTTGTTTTGATTTGGATCCTGTGATTATCGCAATGAGCCAATGTTAGACTAGTGTGTGAGCGTCTTAAGTGAAGTGTCGTGTGTGTCACTTAAGGCGGGAAGAATTGTCAACTTATATAGTACCTACTCACGATAGATACTTGGTAAATGAGAATTTATTAAAGATCACGTAAACGAGAATCGTATGTATGAAATTTTGGTAAGAAATTCTGCATGAAATAGCACATAGACTTTTTAACAAGAACCATATAATTTCCATTATAAACACTATCCTAATCACTATCTATTGCCATTCAAAACCCAACCCTCTTACATCATACATATTGATCACATATTCGAAAAACTAAATCTATAAGTGTTTATGGATACGTTATTTTGACGAGGAACCCCAGGATGGGGGCATGCAGTAATGAAGCGAGCTAACGAATATGCGCTGACGTCACCTGCTGCCAGCGATGATGCTCAATCTTTATTTTATTAGATTTTTTTTTCAATTTATTTTCAGGATTTGTATGAAAATCATGGGATTATAAATATTATTTTAAGTGTGCTGTAGGCTATTGCTTGCTTCTACAAATAACCAAAAAATCAAATGAACCTTTTTATCGCGAAAGAAAATAGGTGTTCGTACGATGTTCGTACCTGCTTTTTTAAATAGACGTAGGTTAATAAATTGAGTTTAATATGTTCATACAAAAAATTAACATTGACTCGAACGAATAATATTTGATTTTTAGTTGGTATAACTTTTTTCGATCAGTCGATTTTTTCGAGTTCAATCCCAAAGACCTAACATGGCACTAGAAAGACCTAACTTATTAGATAGACATTTATGAATGCATCATTAAAATTTCCCATTCACAGAAAACTAAATATACTTACATCCAATCATTTATAGACAAATCCACTAAAGAAAAGCAATTAAACCTTATATTTGGCAAAAGTTTGAGACACACAGCCGCAAAAGAATCGTTTTGTAACTCAATTTGCGGCGCTGCACTCGCGCTTTGTACTGTATTCGGTTCAACTTGCTGAATTGCTCCCACATAATATATCAAAGGACTGATATTGTAGCTGTTAAAAATGTATACATTCTAAAGGATGACGTAACAATAAGGAAAACAAGATGAATAGTGCCTTGAAATTGATGTAGGTAATTCTAATTGCATGATACGATGGTTCAAAAAATTACTACGGAGAAGTATTATATCTCTTTTTATTAAATTTTAACTCCCTACATTACCCGCCAAATACTATAGTACCTAAATACAGTATTTTAATGCAGATGTAATAGTATCAAAATTAACAGATAGGTACAATAAATTAATGATAGTAGTAAAATCTGGTACCTATTAGAATACTATTTATTTATTTTTTTATTATTTTTATGTCTTCGTCTTCAAAAATTTTTCACGAAACACCACTAGTTTTTACACGTATTCCCATTCCCACAAGTAATATGAGCAAAATAAACTTAGCAAAAATCGATCGGTAGTTTAAGTTTAAAATGTAATAATTGTCAAATAATCATCATCGAATCAGTCAGTTCGTGAGCACCCTCGCTGTAAAGTATTCAAAACGTCGAGATAGATACCAATAATATACTGCTATGAAAAAAAAATATTACAATACCGTTTTAAGTCTGTAATTTCATAAAGGAATATATTACAACATGACCAATGCTTCATTCTTAGACCACTTCCCCTTACACTACATAGTACATACATTTTTCCAGGAATCTCAACCAATCACAACTTAGCAAAATGGCCGATAAATCGCGTACAAAATCTCAACACGTTGACCATAATGAAATCGTTACTCACTGTAATGTGGCGGATATCGTCTAATATGAAATAACACCTACATAGTCATTATGTCCGTGTGTTCGTCTTCATTCGCCGTGATCGAGAGATATGGCCGTAATATTACAGTGATGTTTCAAGTGCTGGAAGAACTTGTTTTATGGTGCAATGAGATTGTAACTAAAACGCAGATCGTAAGCCTATTTTAGGTCTTTAGTTATGATAAAATGTAATTTTTGTTAATTTAGTATCTTTCAATTTTTAGAAATGTTTTAATGCAATTTATTTCTTAGCTTGATTGTGGACTTGCAAATATTTAGAAAAGATTATAAAAGAAATCAGAGCTATATTAGCAAATCAAAAATTCATATTGATTATGTTTTTACATGATAAATTGTAGCTCTAACCACCTGTTACATTGATGAAGTTACGCTACGCTACGCTATCGTTAATCGTTATACCTACCTTTGAAATTGTAATTACTATTTACATTAGAAATGAATAATTTGTTTTCATAACACGCACACATAAAAACTTAATTCATAATTCATAATTCATAATTCATAATTCTTTATTTACGTTAAACATGGTATTTTTAGATGTTACATTTTTACTTATAGTAGGTACAACATGTTTAGCCGTCATTAAAAAACAGCATGCAAATTTTATAATTGTATATAAAACAATGGGTCCAATTAAATTATCAAATGTTAATTACAAAATTATTACTTATATCATATAAATTAGCTTGTCAATTATAATTTTATTTCTCGTCATCAAAAAATTCTTTAATACTGTAGAAGGACCGATTAGTTAGCCATTCTCCTAGTGCTTTTTTACATAATTTGCCATTATTATTTTTAAATTTATTAGGTACGTGATTATAAATTTTAATACACATAAAAATACAATTTTTGTTATACAACTTTAGTCGAGGATTTTCATCTAAAATAAGTTTATTAGGATCCCTACGACTACGATCATTTACATAAGAAGCCTTTTTGAAAAGATGCAGATTTTTTGATACAAACACACAAACATCGTAAATGTAGAGTGACGGAAGCGGCAATAGACCAAGTTTTTTAAACATTGGTCTACAGGATTCATCGGGAGCTCTGCTACATATGGCTCTTATGCATTTCTTCTGTGCAATAAACACCTTTTGTACATCCGTGCTATTACCCCAAAAAATAAGTCCATAATGAAGTACTGATTCTACACAGGCGTGGTAAAATGTAACAGCCGTGTTTATATTTGTGACAATTTTAATTTTTCTAAGGGCGTAAACAAATTTATTAATTTTTTCACAAACTATTTCAACGTGTGATTTCCAATCTAAACGTTGATTGATATTCAGTCCAAGAAATTTTAGGTCATCTGTTGCTACTAATTTCGGAATGTCAATAGAATATTTATTAAATTGTACATACATTGATTTACTTAAATTAATTTTTAGATTATTACAAGTCAGCCATTCTATAATTTTGTCAACAGTTACATTAATCTCATTAATATGATCCTTTAGCGTATTATTTTTCTTTTCAGATGTCACAATTATTGATATATCGTCAGCATATAAAATAACCTTATGATTTGTTACATTCAGAATATCATTAATATATAGAATGAAAAGGATAGGGCCTAGAATGCTGCCCTGTGGAACGCCACATTTTGAATATTTGTATTCCGAGTTATAAGTTTCAACTTCATTCATTTTATTAATGTTAGAAATCATAACACATTGCTGTCTGTTATTTAGATAAGAGGCTAACCAATTAAATGCTGGACCTCTTATACCATAATTTTCTAATTTTTTCAGTAAATATTCGTGAGATACAAAATCAAATGCTTTTGTTAAGTCAAAGAAAAGTCCTGTAGTTATTTTATTTTTATTTATACTATGTAGAATTGTATTGATTAGGGAATGTAAAGCGAGAACCGTGGATTTATCTTTTTGAAATGCAAATTGTTCCTGTCTTATAATGTTAAATTTATCACAGAAGCTTATTAAACGTTTGTACATACATTTTTCAAAAATCTTTGAGATGATGGGTATTAATGTAATTGGACGATAGTTATTAATATCTTCTTTGCTTCCTTTTTTGAATAATGGTTTGATAATAGATTTTTTCAGTCTTTCAGGAAAAATTCCTTCAGAAAATGAGGCGTTCACAAGATGTGTCAAAACATTAACCATCTCCATGCTACATGCTTTTATTATTTTTGTGTTAATATTATCGTAGCCTACTGAGCTTGTGTTTTTTAATGATAAAATTATAGTTTTTACTTCATCTACAGACATTGGAGCTAAAAACATAGAATTTTTATTTAAGAATGAAGTTTGTGTTAGGGCAGAAATAGTATTTTTAGTGAAATTTATATAATAATTATTAAATGCATTAGCTATTTGTATAGGTTCTTTTAAATATTTTTCGTCAGATTTAATAACATGTATAATATCTTTTTCTTTTAAATTATAGATCTCGTTTTTTATAACATTCCATACTGCTTTACTCTTATTTTCACATTTATTTATGAATTTAATGTTACTGTGTCTTTTGGATTTAAATATACACCTTTTTAATACATTAGAGTATTTTATGTACTTAAGTTTATTAACTACGTTTTTATTTTGATAATATTTATATCTACGAAGTCTCTTTGTTTTACAACTCTTTCGAATTCCTTTACTTATCCAGTTATTGTCAATCCTATTACATAGTTTTAATTTAATTTTTACGTTTGGAAAACATAGATCATAAAAAAGACACATTAGGTCATGAAATATATTAAATGATTTGTTAAAGTTTAATTCATCGTACACATCAAACCATGAAAGATTCCGCAAGCATTCTCTAAATTTTTTAACATTAGCATCACTATAATCTCTTTTATAAATATATTGGGGTCTTGACAATTTAACATTTTTTATGGGAAAAGATAATAGCTGTGCAGTCTCGTGGTCAGAAAGGTGAAGAGGTAGCACTGATCCCGAAGCGTCAGATATGTTACTTATGATATGATCAATACATGCGGTATTGCGAGTGGGAACGTTTATATGCATTGTAAAATTATAATTGTGGCATAAGAATTTAAAGTCGTCACTTATTTTACCTTTCTTAAGCGTATTTATATTAATATCCCCAGCTAGAATTATTTTTGTTTTAGAGTTAAATTTTTTAATAAAATCATGTAAGAGTTTATCCAGAGTATTTAAAAAAAGAAAAGGGTCCGATAATGGTGTTCTATAAACACAAATAATTATTGTTCTAATCTTAGGTAGTTCTACACTGCATACTTCAAATATGTTTTGTGATGCATATTCTTTGACAAAGTGCAACTCTTTAAATAATATATTCTTTTTAATTAATATACACGAGCCACCACGTTGTTTGTCTCTGCAAAAACAAGCTGCCATTATAAAATTATTGATTTTGATAAAATTTTCATGGCCTTTTTTTAAAAACGTTTCTGTTAAGCATATAACATCCGGATAACAATCTATATCCTCCAGATCTCTTAAAGTTAATTCCAAAATTTCTTTTTTAGATGAGATGCTGGCTATATTTTGATGAAGGATTTTAAATGTTGAATTTAATTTATTTAGTTCTTGCGTTTTAGATACGAAAAAATGTACTTTCTTGAATTGTGGCATTATCAGAATTATTATAATTGTTATTTTTGTCATGATGTTGATACCGGGTCCAATAATAAGGAAGCGTTCCCTTTTTAGGAATATTACGCAAATACGATTCATTTGTGTGTCTGTTATTAAACATAATTTTTTTGAGATTAGACGGATTGACAAATTGTTCATCGTAGTCATAAGAATCAATACAATAGTTTACAGATTTACAGATATCAAGAAGAACATTACCGCAATGGACATATTTACAATGTTTGTACCACCTACATAACTTTTTAATACTGTCATTTAATTTAAATGTATTTAGAAAGTTATTTTTATTAACGTTTAAGATTATAATACAATTTTGATCAAACTTTTGCAAAATAGTGCGTAAACAAGAAAGAACAGCATTTGGATTATTGTCATTTTCACCAAGGCATAGTACTAATTTGTCTTGTGATGATAGTTTGACGTTTTGACAGTTTTGTACAATATCTATACTGCGGGAGTTTGGTCGCGTTTCACCATATACTCGATACGTTTCATATGTTGTATTGTATCTAGAACGAGAAAGAGCTGCAGCCAAACCAGAACATCGTTGTGCGCCATAAATAAGAATTTTCTTTCTCTCTGATAAATTTGTAGAACTTTTCAGTTTATCGCATCTATCTATGGTTGTAGTCAGTAAACTTCTTGAGATTATCTCCAATCGTTTAGTGAGTGACTCAATTTCTTTATTTGTAAGGTCTTGCTTTTGCTGTAATTGTTCCATTTGTTGTTTGAGGTATTGTATATTGATAGTAGGAGGGCGCACGATTATTGGTTGTGTAACAGGAGAGGATGGTACGGACATACTGGAAAAAGAGCTGATTTGTTTGTCGTAACAAGGTGTTATTGAATGAATTTTCGATGATAAATGAAATGACTTCAGCGTATTTATTTCAGTGTTCATATTACTAATCTGTTGACGAAGTTCAATGTTATCTGCTTTTATGCCCGACAGAGTGGTTTCCATATTTCTAAGGTCATTTTTTAACTGACTTATTAGCTTGCTTATGTCCTCTATTGTAGTTTGATTATTGTTTATAATTTTGTTTTGAGGTTGGGTTAATTTTAAAGGAGAGCAGAAAAGTTCATCCGATGAGTCAGTTAGTATGTGAGAATCTACAATTTGAGATTCTTTAGGTTCATCTATATCTTGCTGAATTGTGGCTGTAATTGTATGATCGTACTGTTCTTTGCGCATTGTTATATTATTTTTTAGTTCTTGATCATTAGATTGTAGACGGGAAACGCATTTTTTACACGCCCATTTATCTCTAGACTCCTTCGACATTAAAAAGTACATTTTCTGTGATATTCCAGCACAATCAAATTGTAGTATTTGCTTACAATGTGAACATTTTAAACAGCGTTTTATATCTACAACATCTTTACACTTGGAACAAATTGTTTTATCCGCCATCTTTCGGTGAATTTGCACGTATTTAATAGACGATTCGGTATAGCCTTAATCAGCCACAAATTGTATTTTTTTCATTAAGTAGTTATCATTATTTCTACAAACATGTTAAGTTATAAAATTTGTAACTATTCAAATAATAGAAGAAAAAAACTTGAAAACAAATAATCTCAGAGCAGCCCCCGTCCAGGATCGATCTCTAATCTCTCAGTGCACAAATGTACATTCGTCCTCAGAGCCGTCTATGCTTTATTAGAACAGTTGAAAATAAGCAACTTAGTGTAACTATTGCGACTCGGTTGTTTTTTATGAGACTTGGTTCAATGACCGCCGTGAAATAGTCAACCAATCAGCTGTTGATTTGTTGACATCTTATAAACTTAGTCTAATTGTCAACGGTTTTCAAACAAAGAACGTAATTTGTTTTTGATTTTTAGTCCCTTTTGAGCAGTTATTATCACTTTTATCACATAGCCATCAATTTATTGTTCGTTTTGGCATAGCACAAAAACAATTAACACTATAATTTTGTAATTATTTTACTTTTGTGTTTGTTTTGGTTGCACTTATTGTCACACTGTTTTTGATGCACTTATTCACGTCGGATTATCTCGTAAACAATTTCGAATAAACTTTGATATATAATGTTCCTTTTAAATCACTTTTTATCACACTGAGTTTACTTTAACTATTTTTAAATAATTTTTATTTACGGAGCCGAAGTGATCGTTGGCTGTCACGGCTGTCATCTGATACTTAAATCCATATTTTTTTATCAAGATACTTAAATCCATATTTTTTTATTCTAAGTACATAAATCTTAAAAAACTTAAAGTAAATTCCGATATCAATGATTCTTGAAGCCCTCAGGCATCATTAGGGCCCCATCTCATTAGAGATTTGAGGATTCCTCAAGGGCTCCCCAGTGTGACCGTACTACACCTTCTCTTAATGTAATAATCACGTTTCACGTTCACATTTCATGAATTTGTTAATTTTACTTTAAGATGTTGTAATCAGTCATGATTAATTTAAACATAATACTTAAATAACAAATACTCCATCATTTGTGTCGAGAGTGAAAAAGGCTTTTATTATTAAAACTAGCTTCCGCCCGCGACTCCGTCCGCGCAGAAAAATTAAGAAAAATTAAGATTTATTTTTTCCTACGTATTTTTACAGGATAAAAAGTATCCTATTTTACGCCCAGGATAATAAGGTATGTATATTTATACCAAGTTTCATCGAAATCGAACCGTTAGTTATCACGTGATGCCTTCACATACAGACAGACAGACAGACAGACAAAAATTGTTTTAATCACATAATATTTGGGTTTGGTATCGATCCAGTAACACCCCCTGCTATTTATTTTTTCAATATTTTCAATGTACAGAATTGACCCTTCTACAGATTTATTATATGTATAGATGATCATACATCTAGCTTATAATAGCGGTCTATTTTATTATTTAAGCCGTCTAGGTTCGCCACGATAACGCTAAAGGTGCTAATTCCGCCCCTATTTTCTAAGCTTACTAATTTTTGCAATATTTGATCGAATTAAGTAAACTTTTACATTGACAACTTTGTCATTGTCACACCCCAAAAGAAGTCCCAGACATTTATAAGAAACCCCTACCAAACACACAAACAAATTACTATAATGCACACGCTCAAACACAATATCCCATCTCCACGCAGCGGGAGGCTGCGTTTTCTTGAAGTCTCATTAGGCCGTGAAAGCGACACTTGTTCACGAAATTCACAGCTAAATAACGACTAATGACCCTCCTGCGAATGTCATGTTTATCTTTATGAACGTGTCTTGAAATCGGACAAAAAATTTGGAGAATACTTTATTTACGTCACCCTTAATTTTTCACTGAAATATTATGTACCTAATTCTGTGAGATTCATAAATGCCTTAGATATTTAATACATCTTAAACATTTTAATGAGTATTAATTTATTATTTAACCAGACGATACGAACACTAATCCAGTAAAAAGTATAAAATATATTGTGTTATTAAAAAATGAAATTGAAAAATTATTGATCTAACACGCTACGATGTGGCTGATTTCAAAGAAGACTATGTACATAAAACATGTAATCTACTAAGCATCTACTAGTAAGCGATCTCTAGTCTCTACATAACTACTACATTATTGTTAATGCCTAATGCCTATGTCTCGTCTAAATTTGATGAATCCCACTCCAGACTATTCAAATCCCATATGACAGAGCTGAGCTAGGCTAAATAATACAGATTACACCGAAACACCATCAGCGAAGAAACTTAGCGGAGAAAATCTTTGCACCCTTCCCATCGCCGCTAGTGTTGTGCGTACAGTTTATCGTTAATATTTTTGTTGCTATTCAAAAGTTAACTAAAGTAGGTGGTAGTAATATTATGTGAAGTAAAGTACTAAATATAATTTTTGTTTTCAGATGACACAAACTGAAATAATAAATTTAAATCGATCCCATCAAAACCTTATACCCTGTACCTAAATATTTATAGGTACTAACGTGCACATGTTAAGTTTTGTATATAATATTAAGATATTGATAATTGTTAGATAATATAGTAATTAGGTAGGGATAATGGATTTACAAATATAATTTTAGGTTCGTGACAAAATTGGGTACAAGGAGTATGTCTATTTCAATACGCTTCAGCAAAAATGTACGTATTATATTTATATTTCACGACCATAAAAATGATAAAGTGCAAATCGAAACTATCGATAAAAAAATCCATATCTCACAGCCCTATAATCTTCACAATGGTATAGCAAATAATATTTGTTACGGATTTGTTTGCTACGCTTGTCGGATTCAATTATTCATGGAATAGTTTATAATAATACATCACCCGGCTTTTCCTTTTGTCCTCTTAGTGCATTTTTCGTTCCATTTCTCTTAATATCGGAATAGGGTTGTCACAGGATGCCTTCTTTCGTATTTTTATGTCATAACGATGAGTTATGATTGTGTTAATGTATGTCTGAATTTATTAAGTGCACCTAAACTAATGATCGCCTATAGTGGCTAATATTAACGGAGTCTAGGCAACTTTGCAAGATACGTTGAGATAAACATGCACACAAACACAAGTCAGATATAGTAAGGGCAATTGACAAGATTGAGAAAAATGTCAGACGTCGGCCCAAAAGCAGGATGGCGCTATTCCAATGTCCTGTTCAAACTTGAAAAAATCGATTCTTTTTTTTAAATAAGTGTGAAGCATTTTTTTGTATAAATAACTTTGGTGGAGTAAAATTTTTGTGTGGTGGTGTTATTAAATTTTTGTTTTAATATAATCAGAGTAGGTAGAGTCATAATACATATACCTAATTTAAAGCGTTTACAGTTTAAAAAAAATTCTGAATCTAATTAAACTATGTATATCTATCATAAAAAAGATATCTCCTATATTCGTACAATTCCTATTGGATATATAGGTACAACATGTAGTATTGTCATACATTGATGAACGCACAACATTTGGAGCGGCCATTAACAACGCTTGTTAAGACAAATGTCGATGTTTGTTAACATGCGACGTGTACATCACTGTTTTATTATAGAACAACTGTTCTATCAAGAATTTACATATTATAACATTACTATACTGAAATTGGCGAATGTTCGAATGCTTGGATAGTAGTATGTAACTCAATCGCGTCACGACTACTGAACAGGTTTTGATGAAAATTTGAAGTGTGATCGTTTATGTACCAGAATAAAATTGTACAAGGTGGTGCTGTACAATACTAGATTTTAATGCTAGTTTTAATAAAACACAATTGTACGAGGTTGTCTGTATCATTTAAAAAGTAATAATTCGGGAAAAAGCATTTGTATAAAAGTTCAAAGATTTTAACGCACCTAATCCCTATACGAATATACATACAAATTTTCAATAAGACCTCCTATATCCATACTAATATTATAAATGCGAAAGTAACTCTGTCTGTCTGTCTGTTACTCAATCACGCCTTAACTACTGAACCAATTTGCAATAAATTTGGTATAGAGATATTTCGATACCCGAGAAAGGACATAGGATAGGTTTTATCCCGGAAATCCTACGGGAACGGGTTTTTCTTTGAAAACGCGGGCGAAGCCGGGGCGGACCGCTAGTATTACATAAATAAACTAGTTTCAAATAAGGTAACTAAAGAGAAAGCTGCGACAGATTGACAAAAATCTCTTTTTATTGAGCAAACACACAAATGGGAGTCTTATCAAGAGCGCGGGGTTTGGGAAAAAACGTTATTTTGAGGGGAGCTACGTAATTGTGGTTCTGTAACAATAAAATTTGGTAATTTTATTTGAATGATGGTTACTATGCAAAAATGTTGCATGAAATTTGGTTATAAATTTATGAAATAATTTTTGGTGATATACTTACGAAAAGTTGTTTATTTTAGCCTTCTACAAGCCTTCAACTTTTTAATGTTTGTGTAATTTCTTTTAATACTTAATTTTGTGTTTAAATTGTCGAAATAATGATGAAGAAATTCAGGCAAATGTCCAAATGTAAACCAAATTCTGCACCTAAAATTAGTGTTAGATTTTTTTATCACGTAGAAATAACTTGATTTTCCTTAGTAACAATAAATATATATTAGTAGGTATAATAAATAGTAGTACAGTGATGTGTTAAAATATAATGAACAATGACACGGTTAACTTGAATAATTATAAAATATAACCGTTTATCGTTTATTATTTCACTCAAATATTTCAATTATGTATCGGGTATAGTTATAACTGTTACCTTAGATAATATAATACATATTTAAGTTACTAGGTAGTATTTAAGTCATGTTTCTTATGTCCATCTTCTTTGTCAAATAAACGTCTTACATTGTTTTCTTTATTTTTCACATTCATACAAAATTTACCTCACACAAAAATTCCGCTCCACTAAAACAAAGGTTTTGGAACCCCAAAAAACAGCATTAAAGCCCCCTAATTCGCCGATCGCGCACGTCTAGTCAAACCCAATACATCATTATTTTAACCAAATACACTTCTTCATTCCGTCCTTGTGCGGGAAAATTGACGTTGTTGACAATCTTTATGTTTGTTCACTGTTATGTTACTCTATTTGTCTTGGAAACGTATTTAGTTGGGAGACAATTTGATCCTGCGTTTGATTCGTAATCTATTTACGGTCACGTGGTACGCGGAATGATTGTGAATCGCGCTGACGTATTTTTTGTTGTTACATAATTTGGGGGAGTAATGAGCGTGAGTTAGTAACAAGGAATAATAAAAAAAGGCGTGTGGCACTCGGGGACTGCCGCGTTAAAGCTATTGCATGCTATTCAAGCCACACCTCCGTGCCCGTCGGAGTGGGGAGCGTGAGGTTTTTTCGTTACGGAATTTCTGGATTCGGTCCCCGCGCTCAAGGCCCGCGATAGAAGCTTTGCAATAGCTTAATAAGTGAAAATACATACAGATGAACGTGGAACCTCCTCCTTTTGGTTATGAAAGTCGGTTAAAAAGTATTTTGTATCATTTTCTTCACCCAATTTTCAAATTATTCAGCTCCTTTTCATGTATTACGAATATCTATAAATTATATAATTTTACTTTTTCGATAAAAAATTTTCCCATTCAAAATAATATTCGTCGAAAGCCAACCATTGTACCACCGGGATGATATAAAAGCACTAAAAGCTCTCAAACGTCATTACTTCGTCGGATTTCAATGAAATTACAATTTTAAACTCAAGTATGGCAGATCGCCGCCGTGTAAATATTTATCTATTCCCGAACGCGAAGGGTGCGCGCTGCCTATTACATAGACGCGTAATTTTATAAAAAAAAATGCCTAAAAGCCTCACAACTTTTTATAAATTGATATCCTTCATTTTTCATATAAACACAATATGCTACCAAAAAGGCATGTCATTCTCATGTTTATCTTCTTTATAAAGTCTATTTAAAATGTTATAACAATTGATTTCCTAAATAACTTGCGACATTTCTGTTTAGTAGCTCAATATAGCATCATCTTACCAACCTAGTACTTACTGCATTATTTAGATAAATAAAATATTCACAGTAGGTATTAATTTAAAAAATATGATAAGATAAGACTATATATATTATGTATCGGGTTTCGAGTCATATAAAATCGCAAATTTTGCTTTTAATTATATAACCATAGACTGTGACTTTCACATTTATTCATTTCTAGAACTGAACAATATCCCCAGACTTCGCTGTTACATTACGCTTCGGTGTAATCGCAGCCCGACTATAGAATTAACATTTATTAGGTAGCAAGAGAGCTGCGTTAATATTAGTCCATTCTATATTACCATTCAGATCTACAATTGAATTTCATTTGTTAGTATTCAAGCTCGCTGCGATATTATAAAAGGGATTTTTACCGGAATAAAGAGAATTATTGAGGGCATTTAATTATCTATAATTTTATTCATTGAAAAAATATTTATGATATCGTCTTTGAGCTGGGACGAATATTTTACTGGTATATTTATAGTTGAAGTACTATGATGGATATAATTGATTATATCTTGAAATTAATAGCTACTTAATACATATTTAGTTGACATTAATTTAAAGATAGATACTATTAGAGTTGACTTTACTTTTGGGGATATAATTAAGGAGTAATCAAAATTTTAAATAATAATAAACGTGAAAAGTATTTGTATTTTAATGTGGTTTCGTGAGTATTATATTTTTTATTCCTTTATTGGAACTCATTTTTTGAATAAATTGATTTGTATAACAATTGTAAGTTATCCAAGTATGAATATTTGATTGCTGATTATTTAAAAAAAATATTTTCATAAAGTAACACACTATATTTAAGTACCGTTTCAAAATATTTAATATTAGATATACTACAGTCAAACTAATTCAACTTAATAATTCAGCTTCATCAAATCGAAAAAATGATTTCACATAAACACAAACACTTTCACAATATTTAAAGTATGATCACAAACGCAAAACTTGAAATAGCTTCAAGTCTACAAGAAATTCGCTACACTTAAAGTTGAAAGATTGTTCCCGTTCTTAGTTCTTTGACAGTCGAATTAAAGTTAGCAAAAATGTTTCGCAGTCCCCATTCTGTCAAACATTTGGACTGCTTGCTCTTTGACCATCTGTTTCACTACAGGCATTTAAATCTGAGTCTATGCTTTAACTTTTAAAAGAGCAGCTACAATAAACTATAATTATACTACGTTGTATATTTTCCGTGGAAAATTAATGATTTCTGTCATAATTTATCAGTTAAAAATAATATATTTACTACAGTTTTGATGACAAATGTTTTTATTTATTAGTCCTTTTCCCTATAAACCTAAAGATGATAAATATATACTTGGCTACATTCTTGTATTACACATTCAGTTAAAAATAAACCGAAAAGTAAAACTAAAAAAGTCTAAAAACTGTTCCAATACGTAATGCACACAACATCTTCAGAAAATCTATTCATTCTGTAATAGAACTAACTATTGAACTGGAAGCCATTCAAATAGTAAGTTAGACAAAGCATAGCGGAATCAAAAGTAGTTCGGAGTTTCGCAGGGAGGCACCTTTGGCCCCGAATTGTTCAAACTTTACCACTTACTCGCTTCCTTTTATCCGAAGTATCTTAAATTATTATTTCCCTTTGTGCGTAGATACGATTGAATGACGTTGACGAAATTCTTTTAAAAGTGCCATCAATACGATTTCTTTGTTGCTCTGCGAATGTCTATTGTGTTTCAATTTATTGATTTACTTGCGTATATTTATCACCTAACGTGTTTTATCACGGCTTCTCTATTCCGTTTAACTTGTAACAGTATAAAATTTGTAAGAATAGTTTTAAAAAATATTAAAATTGTCTCCTACTTGTGCTTATGACTGCATTTTATAAAGTCTTTGAGTTAGCAGCTAAATAGGCTATTTGACAAGGTTTTGAAAACTGTCTCAAATTATTAAGATACGTTTATAGAGCACACAAAACACATGTTTCTTAATTTTTTGTAGTTATTCATTGAGAAAATGGAAAATAAAAACATGATATTCAAATATGCCGCCAAAACACAATTTTGAAGAACATGGCGTCTCGCGACCATGGTGACGTCACAGCCGCGTAAATATCAACTTGCTCCTAGTACTTATTGTTCGTTTTTGTTTTAATTATAGTATAATTAAGTTAATCTGTTTAAAAACCAGAAAATGAGTTCTTATAAGTGGTGTGTAGTTCCTGGATGCAGAAATACAACTATTAAAACCCCTGACAAACTATTTATATGTGCTCCAAAAGATATAAAAATGCGTAGAAGGTGGTTGCAGTTAGCTCGCAGAAATCCAAGTGATATATCAATTAAAACAGTTATATTTTTTTGTGAAGACCACTTCGATGTAAGTAGTAGTAAGTATGGTGTTGAATACCTAGTAGGCAGTTTATTTTATTTGCAATACATAGTATAAATCGTCTCATTACTTACCTGCTTGAGGTTAGATAATGATATATAATATGATATATACTAGACACAGTTTCATCCGGTACCTAGAGTTAATGACTCGCTTATTTACAGATTGAAAAAGACATGGCCAACTACTGCAAGTACAAAATGGGTTTCAGTCAGAAAATACTAATGGTAGATGGAGTTTTGCCTTCTAAATTTCATTGCCAGCCAGATCGCTGTAAAAGAATTTGTGAGCCTGGTACTTCTCGTTCTGCCTTTGCAAAACGGCAAAGAATCAACCTCATTGAGCAATGTGAAGCTGAAATCTGTCAGCCAGCTGGCACTGAGGATAAATCTCATGAAGGAAAGATGGAAGATATAATAACGGGTATGTAAACAATGTCTTAATAATCTTAGAAAAAAAACCTTAGAAATTTGCCTTGAGTTATACATATAAGTATAAAAGGAAGTCACATTGGTTACACTATAACTCTAGAATGGCTATACCAATTTAACTGAAAATAAGCGGGGACTAGATATTCGGGCAGAGTTGCAGGCACAGAGCTAGTTATTAAAAAATGTTTATCTTTTCAGAACCGACAACATCAGAGAAATCTACAACCACAAATCCAATTACAATTGCTGAAAAGTCAGTACAATTTAATAGTTCTTGCAAACTTCATTTTAGAAGCAAAGCCGTGCAGACTAAAATTTTTACAAGAGATACATCTGTTTCACCTTACAAATACTCATTTGTCTCCAGCAGCACTTCTCCATTCAAGATCGATCAACATCCTTTCCATGTTAAACCGTCAAAATCTGGTGTTATTAATATAAAGAAAAGAATTGGTTTTGATGAAGATAAATCAGATGCTGATGCCTCTTCTTTGTATACAGAAGCTCCCAAACAACAAGATTCGTCATCATACACAGCTTCATCAAAGTTATCAGATACTAGTGCTTCGAGCATTACAAATACAAATGAAGATATTCTGAAATTGCAGTCTTTGCAGATTAACTTGCAGTACATTGTTAAGAAACCAAAACTGTACATTGGAATTAGTAAAGAATCTTACTTCATAGTTAACTTAATTCATAAGCACACTAATATACCACATGAACATATTTTGTTGTGTTTAAAAAAAATCAGATTAAATAATACTTTTTCTGAACTTGAAGATGACTTCGGATTCTCGTTGTCATATGGAAGTAAATTATTCACAAAGAATATCCCATTCATTGCTAGTGTTTTGCGCCCTTTCATTGTTAAACTAGATAATTATTCAATAAAGAAAACCTTACCCATTTCATTTAGACACAAATACCATAATGTAAGTTGTATAATAGATTGTTTAGAAATCGACATTCAAAAACCATCAAAAGCTTTGTTTCAAGCACTGACATGGTCAGATTACAAAAAAGGTAACACTGTAAAATATTTAATATCCTGCACACCAAATGGCTTGGTAAATTATATTTCACATGGATTTGGGGGTAGAGCAAGTGATATCACTATAATTGAAAATTGTGACTTTTTAGATGGTTTAAATCCTGGAAGTTTCATTTTAGCTGATCGTGGATTTAAGCATGTAGAACAGGTCCTGAATGAGAAAGGAATTCAATTGTTAAGGCCACCTAGTGTTCAATCCGGATCAAAATTATCTAAAGCAGAAGTGCGTCAAACTAAAATCATTGCCAGCTTAAGAATTCACATTGAAAGGGTTATAAGGCGTTTAAGAGAATTTCACATGTTAAAACAACATTCAGTAATAAATCTAAATTTTCTGCATATTCTGGATGATGTGATTGTTATAGCATGTGCGCTAATAAATATACAGGACTCTCTTATAAAATAACTGTGCTATTTTATACAATATTAAAGTCTGTAGTTTTTGGAGTTAATAAAGAAAATTTTAAGTATATTTTATTATAAGCTTTTATTTAGTTTCACCTATCCCACTGTCTGTAATGGAAAGTAATGACTTGATGTAATTTGGCCACAGGTAAAATGAGTGTTATATGGTCACAGCTGAATTTATATTTCTTCAATTTAGGAAGTGCAATTTGGTCACAGGTTTGTTCCAAATTGCGCTATGTTTGTTCATATGTTCCTTGGGGAAAGTTGAGTTTCATAGACCTTACAGCTGGGTTTCAGCATTTGGGGTATTTTTGTAACACCTTGTATGCATGTATGTGTTTCTGTAAATTATAGTAACATATGTATCTAGTATATTTTTCCACGTACCTACCTACTTGCTGAAAACTTGTGGTGACGATTCTTTTTTTTTTTAAAGTTTAATCAAAATCGGATCAGTAGGTACTATTTATGTTATGAGCGCATAAGTATTTCTGTCTTTCTAACTTTGAAATGTTATAGTTTTTTTCCAAACACTAGTTGGCTGTTCGCAGTGATTCTTTTCTTATTGGTTTAATAAATTATTCAAGTAATAAAAAACAGTGAGTTTCATCAAAATTTCTCCAAAGCAGAACCATTAACTGTGCAAATCCCCTCAGTATTCTGGGCACTGTCTCTTACACCCAGTATGTAAACATCATTAGTAATTTAAGTAAATGAAAAGACCTTGAAATAATTTATACTTTTAATTAAAAAAAATTTAATAATTTAAATAGCCTATTAATATGCAGTGCTACGTACTAGAATGGGATAAATATTTACTTTCCAAAAGTTTTCCACATTCTGCAACAAGTCATTAACATATTCATCATCATAATTTATTACAACTATATCTACTTTTTTTGATTGTTCAAAATCAGGATGAGCCACACAAAAGTAACCTTTCTTTTTATTTGTCACATACATTTGTATCTGTACTTGAGCGAAATACTTTTGCATCACTTGTCCTTCTTTGAGGTAGCTAAGTTTTGTTTCCTCACTAGTTGGACATTTTACTTCCACAACTGCATCTTTACTTATTCCATCTGGAGTAGCTGCAACCATGGGGTATTTTGAAGACAGAAACACACCACAGGGCTTGAATTTCTTCTTCAAAACGTTTTGCACAATTTTTATGACCGATAATTCTAGCTCTCGGCCTCTTTTCATTGCAGCAGTATCAGGCGTTTTGGCCCCCATAACTGCAGCTACTAAAGATCCATCAGCTGTTTGGCAGCGACTGGCTTCAAAAGCTTTGGAAGCTGTAATACGACTGTATCTCATCTCATACCAGAGAGGACTTTTATACTGGCTCTTAGTTGCTACTTCTATTGAAGTCACAATCTTTTCATCTAGCTGCTCTGCTAATGATTCAAGTAACTTGGTAACATTATTTTTAACATCCCCAGAAGTTTGCATCAGAAAATGATGCATAGAAAACTGCATAATATCACCATGCCTGAAATCATGTTGATATTTCTGAAGTTCACAGTTAGTTATTTTTCTCTTTTTTGCTTCATGAAGGAATTCCGTTAGCAAATCTTTACTTTCTTCATAACGAGAAGCTTGTTTTTTGCTCATCTTGTCTAATGTTATGAACTTCACACTTGTGCCTACTCTTGAAAGAGTATTTTTCTTCCAATAGCACTCAACCTCAGTGCAAGAAGGTTCTTCACTTCTACGATGGGTCCACATTAAAAATGCTACTGCATGCTTACAACCACCAGCTGAAGCAGCACAGTCCATGCACTGGCAGCTTATGATTTCATTTTTTTTCTCATCCACTACCATCACTACTTTGTAGGAACTGGCTTTCACCTTATGCTCTGGGCAGATTTTGCATTTAACTGTGCAACGGTCAGATTCACGACGCAGTTGGACATATCCAATTGCATCATCTCGATATGATTCTCTTGCAGCCCTGCAAAGGAAAATAATTAATACAAACACGTCAATCCTATAAACTGGATGGCTGAAATGAAAAACAAAGGCCATAACCTAAAAAATGTATACTTCATAATTATTGTGCTATTGTGATTCATGTTTCACATTTATTGTGATTCACATTTAACTAAAAAGGTAATGAATGACGATTGAAATATTAACTTACGTAGCTGTTTTCACATTTCTCAATTCAGGAGCGTAAAAATCTGGGTTGTTTTTAAAGAACATGCCAACCATTATAGCGTCCACTTTAGGTAGATTTCTACTGTCTGCTTTTTCGAAATTAGGTTCCATGACAAACAAAAATAACACAAAGAACAAAACTGATTACAGACACCAAGAAACAAAACCAAAAGCGAAATTTAAGCAACGACGTGAGTAAACGTTGGGATCACTTGTTATTTACCACAGAGCAAGTAATTATTTACGCATGTGTGACGTCATGGCAGATGCGGCCAATCATGGATGTTTTCTGTCACGTGATAATTTTAAAAAATATGATGTTTTTTCTCGACGATTTATAAATAAATAAGTTATTATTTATATCATTTCTTAATTTAAATCATTTCAAAAACCTTATATATATATGGATTACACAAAAAAGTAATTTATTTTTTATATTGTCAAATAGCCTATTATTATTTGTCTTATGTCTTTTAAATTTTCGACGCCAATATCACTTGCAATCCAAATTATATCTTTCTTTCTAATCTTCACTAATTTAAGTCACTTTATCGTCACATGGTTAAGCATAAATATTCCAAATACGTAGATAGCTTTGATATTCCACTTTAATACATTTAACATCCGAATATATTCTCAGACAATATCCTCCTACATTTCAACACCTAATATCAACACTACCTATATTATTATTACCTCAAGAGCCTACGCAAAAACGCCCAAAATCACAAACTTTCAGGAGCTCTCGATAACTATAACAAATTTAATTTCAGATCACACATAACGTTATTAAAACCAAAGATAACTTCTGAGCGGAGCATCAATATTAATTTTGCACTCGACTCCGCTCAAGGGTTCAACTGTAGAAGCTCTTGTACCCTTATTGTTCCATAAGGAGGTAATTAATGAAAAACGGAGCGTCTACGAGCTGAATTTTTGGCGCGGAAATTGTAAATTTGTAAATGAATTAACATTTTGCTGTCGATTTGTTGGTGTACTTGGTCGGTGTGGTTGTTCAAATTTGAGATATGGAATTATTAATAAATTACGTTGCAAATATGATGAAATTATTAAAGGTGATAGAAGTGATCAATACTTATTCTGTTTATGTTATATTCTCCTATAAGAAGACCCTTCAACTTCATCTGCTCTCAAAAATAAATATATTTTCTGATGGCATGCTTCTTTGCTCCTTCTGGTCGTGGCGTGATTGTATAGCATTATAAATAAGCAGTATTAAATGCACTATTCAACACAAAACAATTGTTCAATCCAAACCAGTAGTTCCCGAGATTAGTGCAAACAAACAAACACTTTATAATATTGTTAGATACAACATAATAACATTACACCGGTCGGTGAAAATTCATTTAAAGCAGAACCTTTGTAAGGAAATTAATACATGCCCGATTGCCTTCGTTTCAACTTGAAACTAAAGTAGAGGCAAACTTGATATTACTTATACGAATATTTACTGCCACTTGTGTAGATAATATGCATTACTTGTATGTTGTAAGTAAAAGCATGGAGATAACTTATAGCGTGTTAAAATACATTATCTTCTTTTTCGAATAGGACAAACATTTTTTCTTCTTTTTATATACTTAATCTATACTTATAATAAATCTGTAGAGAGGCCAATTCTGTACATGAAATATATTTAAAAAAAAACTATGAAGGGGTGATAAGGGATCGCTACTGATACCAAAAATGCAATCAGTAAAATTTTTGTCTGTCTGTCTGTCTGTCTGTATATTCGCTATAGAAACAGAAACTACACGACGGATTTTAACCAAATTTGGCACAATTATTCTTCATACTCCTGGGCAGGTTATAGTAAAAGAATCATGTAAATCGGTGTAGAAACACCAAAGTTATACATGAAATACGCTATAAGTCATCGCGTGTGAATACAGAATCATGCAGCCATAAGGATTATTTTTGTGTATCAGTTGCCGCGTTCGACGCGCTTCGCGGCGGGAGCTATAAAAAGGCGGCGGGTCTGCACCCGTTTCGCGTTGTCACGGCAACACGTGTGAACAGCTGAACCGATTTCGATAATTCTTTTCTATTATATTCCTTGAAGTACAAGGATGGTTCTTATGTAGAGAAAACGTAAATATGTTCCACGGGCGAAGCCGGGGCGGACCGCTAGTACTGAATAATTTTGATTAAACAAGTGTTGAGCAGTATTATAATATGTTATTTAAAGATTTAATCCTACATCACGATTTTTCATATTTTTGTTAAGTAACAAATTCACTTGAAAGCCATTATCCTCCTTTTAAAACAATCGGTTAAAAGGTAAACATTAAATTGAAAATTATCACCAAAATCTATCAACGATGGAATCTAAAAGATCAATCGTATTGGAATATTGCGTGTGTATCTTCAGATTTATCTTTAGATCTCAACCCAATTATATCAATTCCACGTTACAATAATTAAGATATATCTTGGTGTTGGTTGAGATTTATATATCTCGTTATTGGGATATTTATTGTTTAAAATATATAGCTGTATATTGGTTAACTAGCTTTCCACCCGCGGCTTCGCCCGCTTTGTCTAAAACAT